>NIJG01000055.1:550829-583480 GCA_002201625.1 Euglossa dilemma | reverse complement strand
TATATTTATTTATACATTGTATATATAAGTCTTTTTACGATATAAATAAAAATTTATAACGAGCACATTCACTTATCATATTACTCATATTTTCATTTGTACAAATAAAAGACTGTGTAGTCCTCGAAAACTATAAATAATCTAACATGTACATTTATCTTTTTTTTCTTTTACTAAAATCTTTGGCTAAATATCTAACTACTTAAAGTAATTTTTTTTTCTTTCAAGTAACTTTTAACAATTAACATCAATGAACGATACTTTCTTTTGCAAAGTTCATAAATATTAATTTCATTGTCTATGTATATAATGGTCTATAATATAATTATATATAATACCAACAGTAGTAATTATACTGAAGATGTACAATTCCATTGAGATTAAAAGTTAGAAAACTCGTTCTGTGTTTATCATTATTATAGTACATTGTTTAGAGGTACTCACATTATTTGTTCCAGTATAGGTAATCACAGGAAATGCATCTATGCAGCCAAAGTAATTTGTAACATCTTGTTACTATCATTCTTTCGTTTTATGATTCTGTTGCGTATATTCAACGCATTTTGCAACGTCCTATAAAACATAATCACTAAAATGAAGTATGTGGCATTTGCTTACACAACAAATAAATAGTATACAATATACAGTCATACCTGAACCGCAATTTGCAAAGGCGTCAATTCTCCTATGGAACAATCATTGCGAATCACATTTGCTGGCAGAAGTCTTGGACAAGGTTTGCCAGTAAACAGAATAAAAAGTGCGTGAATGCTTTTACGTTGTGTAAATTCCATGTAACGATGTTGATACCCGGCTAAATGTCGACGATGTCGTGAAGTTGTAGGGAACCATCTTTCGCATAAATTACAGTATCTCTTATGTTTTATTGTTGCCTGTAACATATCGTATAAATTAATTTTGTTAAATAATTACATAAAAACTTTTTAATCGAGTAGAAGTGATAAATATTTTTACCTTTTCATGATAAGCTAACTGTGTTATAATATCAGATATAGTCATTTTACAGTCTTTATAGGAATGTTTCTTATTTTCTTCTATTTTCTCGATCTGACTTATCACTTTGCTTTCCATCAATTTCGCATCTTCAACCACGTGTTCAACTTCTTCTTGATTCGTTATAACCGGTGGAGATCTAGAACTATCCCTATCCGAGCTTGAATCAAAATTTAAAGCAAACTCTGGCACTAGTAATGGCATGTTGTCTTCCTTCGTTTTTGTGTTGCTTGAATTATTATTATCTTTCTGATTTCCACTGCTACTGCTCGTTTTCTTCAATTTTTCCTCCTGCGATTCTTCTGCGTTATTTACATGTTTATTCGATAGAGCAGGGTCGTTAGTAACTTTATTCATCGTTATTTCATCACATTTCTTAGAAGCCTTTAAAGAAATCGTAGTTGGCTCGAGTACACTGCTATCTCCGTGTGTAGAAGCTGTAGGGCAGTCTAATGAATAAATCTTATCTTGTTGTTCGAAACAGCTTTCTTCAACTTCTTTTACATTCATCTCACGGGGAGATTTGCATACTTTGCTTTCCGAATTTTTAGATTTACTATCTACATTCGTATTATCGTTCTCGCTATTGGAACATGTTTCCTCAGATTTGTTTAGCGACGTTTCAAGATCATTAAAGCTGAAACTTAAACCTTGCTTCTTTTCAGCTACCGTTTTATGCCGCGACTTACTTCTTTCTACATCTTCGCTGTCAGGGCGAGTCAAACATTTCTTTAGCGTTTCCTTAGCAGCTAACACTTCCTTAACTAACAAATCATTGCAATAAAAGTAATCGTTTGATTCTTTCTCCAAATTTTGTAATTGTTGCTTCTTCAACGAAGCATACTCGTTTTGGTCGAAGGTGTTCTGTGGCGAATGTTGATATTCACCGAAGTACGTTTTTGTGGATTGGTCATTAGCACATTTACTCTTAGAATGTGATGCATAATCAATTTTCGACGCAAGTATCCCAGAACATACATTATTGTTGTCAATAAGCTCTAATTCCAATTCCAATTGAGTTGGTATTGCATCTTCTATATTTATTCCATCATTGTTCTCAAATTCAAAGTCCTTTGTTTCATCGTCGACACTATTTGGTGATGCTGGCAGAATTTCTATCGTAGTTTGACTTTCATCCGAAGAATCCACCTTAATTATCGAACTATTGTTATCGTTATAATCATGCGAACGCAGAGGAGACTCTAGAAATCTGTCTTCTGTAAAAAGTACATTCTCCTTGGTCTCAAACGACGAGTATTCCTTTTTCATAATCAACAGATCGTTGTCTTCGCTCCTTAAAATATCTCTAAAGGAATGTTTCATTATAACTTCTCTTATTTCATTCTCGCTCTCGTTATCCCGACTACAGTACCCCTGCCTGCTTTCAGAGAATAATTTCTTTTTCTCTTCCTTCTTGAAATTTCCACTTTCGCTATTATTCAATTTAAAAATAGTTCCATCATCAGTGTCACCCAAATTGTCGTCGAATTCGGTAATTGATTTTGAGCTTGTTTTCGCGAAATTAGAGTCTGACAGTCTCCTGAGCTTGCATTTAGTAGGGGACAAATCAGACGCTGAACTAGACCTGCACAATTTTACCTCGCTATTGTCGATTACATTTTCATTGTTAGTGCCATTAATATCATCGTTTACTCGCTTGGACGAATTAAACTTATCTTTTAATATGATCTTTGATTGTTTCAAATCTTTCACCATGTAATCCAGAATATCTAATCTTTGTAATTTTACTTTTGGTTGCCATTTGGATGTTTCGGTGATCGATTTCTTTTTACTTTTACTAATTTCGCATTTAAACTCAGTACCGATTTGAGTTCTTTTTATTATAACTTTTGGAATTTTTTCGATGATGCATTGCGGAAATTTCTTCTTTAATTCATCACTAATCGATGTACCGTCGTTTTTGGCAGTATGTTTCGAGTCCTCCTCCTTTGTCCTTCTGGTTCTTTTCGACGAAGCTTTAAGGATATTCGAGTCCTTCGTTTTATTCTTTTCGGATAACAGAGAACTGCATTCTTCTTGTTTCTTCAACTTCAATTTCGGGATTTTTTCAATTTCCGTATCGCTGGTCATCGATTTGCGACAATTCCTATCTTCTTCGTCGGAATCGGTAACTTCCGTCCCCGAAGTATCCTCCGTTTCAGTTCTTTTACTTTCTTGCGTTTTGAACTTTTTGATCTTCACCTTTGGAACGGTTTTCTTGGTAGCTTTTCGCTTCAAGTATAGTTTTAAATCCTTTGTCGATATATCCTCCAATTTTATCCTCACCTTTGGTACTTTATTCTCATAATTATTGTATTTTAAACTGTAGGATTCGAAATCGCTATTATCTATGTCCACGCTTTCATCGTTGTGTTGCGGGGGAAGAGTTTGAGTTTTATCGGATTTTGCTTTGTCTGAAAGATCAGCTGTCGGAGTCACCGAGCGTGATCTATTCTTCATAATGATTACTTTCGGTATTTTCGGACGTACTTCGGATAATAATTTTGCATCGTACCTATTGTAGCTTTCACAGGAATCCGTATAATCCACTATGCGCTCTGACTTTGAATTCGATGCGTCAGTTTTCTTTATAACAAGTTTGGGAATTACTTTCAGGTCCACGTTGCTATCTGTCAGATGAGTCGAGCTGTTACAAGAAATTTGTTCCCGTTTATCTTCTTCGGTTTTATCTTTGCTGCTCTCAGCATTCGAAGTTCCAGAACTTTCGGCGATGCTATACTTGTCGAGAATAGCTATTTCTTTTTCTATCAAAGAATCTTGACTCGGGTTTATTTTTTGTCCCGGCTCGGTTGTAAAATTATTAGATTCACCCTCGCTCTTTGAACTATCAACTACTACCGTTTGCTTTGCTGAAATTTCTTCTATATTTGACCGAACAATTCCTATTTTTTCTTTGCTCAATTCGTCTACGATTTCGTTGATATTTTTACCGTCAGTATGAATCTCATCTTTGGAAAAGCCGATAAAATTTTGTTCCTCAGCGATTATGTTATTTACTTGATTAGGATTCGCGTTGAAATCATTCTCGCGTTCGTTAATTTCAATAGAATTATGTTGCGAGTTATTTTCTTGATCGGCTGTTATGTCAGTCAGCGTTACCGGAGATTTAGATTCCTCATAATCCGCTAGAGACTCAACTTTCGACGAGTTATTATCGTTTTCCTCTTCAGAGACTTCGATATTCTCCTCTCCCACGTTGCTTAAGTTTTCCTCGTGTCTTTGATCTTCGTTCGGAATTTCAACTTCTTCGCCGAATTGTACAATTTCATCTTCGCCGAATTGTACAATTTCTTCTTCGCATTCTAAGACATTTCCCTGGCTGATATCTTTCTCGCATTCGTTCATCATTTCGCTAAATACGTCGTTGGATGTTCCTAATTCTAAAAATTCTTGCGAAACTCCATCAAGCGCATCGCTAGCATCTACTTGAAGCTCTGGAATTTCCTCTGTTACAAAAATTTCGGCCTCCGATATATTGATCTCAACGGTTTCTAAATCTTTATTATTTTCCGTGTATTCTATATTCTTCAATTTATCTTCAGCTTCTATGAAAGTTTCACATGTTTGGAACATATCGCATATGTTCGCATCAACTTTTTCCTTTTGATCTGTAACATCTGTTTGTTCGCAAACCGTTTCTTCATCTTTTCTTTTCTCCTTCAGATCGCATAAACCAGACACCTGGTTCTCCTCGTCTAATAACGATTCTTTATGCAACAAATTTGAAACTGACGATTCGTTCTTTGAATCTGCATTCTTTTCTTCATTTTCGGGAATAATTCTATTTTCGACTTCGTTTGTAGTCTGACCTGTACCTTCGTTGCTCGAATTTTTGTTCTCATTTACCTGTAGATTTTCAACATTTTGTTCTTCACGATTCGATTGTAACGAACTTGATAATGTATCTGACTGCGCGTTAGATATACAATTACTAGCAAAATTATTAACGGTATCTCCATTATTCTTATCATTTTTCTCGAGATCAAGAATTTCGGTTTGAACGGATTGCGTCTCTTCTAAATTCATATTTTTGTCCTTATCCAAGAAATCATCGACAACGTTATTCGTTTTATTCTTAGATTCCGTATCTAATTCATTGACGACAACATCATCTTCGTGTGATTTAGAAACAGTCGCAATTTTATTTTCCGTAGCTTGATCCTTTTTGCAACTATTTGAATCCGCAATGCGATTCTTGTTCCGCTCTACGATTTGTTCATCAGAATCGCTGCTACTATACATTCTATCAATTTTACAATAATCGGACCAAACGGCATTATTGTTCCTAATGCTATGAACGTAATCCTTGTACTTAACATGATTTTTATCACAAAATTCATCCGAATAATTCCTTTTTCTATCGTAAAGATACTTGGTATCTTTATATTCGTACTTTTTCCTATCACTAAGACCATGGTGCCGCTTCTTTTTGTACAGTTTGCGAAACTTCGAGTTATAGTAATTGTTCCAAGTTTCCGCGTAATGGGACTTCTTTGCGGAGGAGTAAGGCTCCCGTTTACGGGCCTCCATCATTAGCTCGTGATAGGTAAATCTTCGATTAGGACTGTAGGATATCTTGCCATCTTTGGTAGTATATACAGGAACTGTGTGCAGGTCCTCCAGCTTATCTATGTTTGAAAAGATCGGATTTACGTACCCGCTGCTACTTTGGAACATGTCACAGTCTTCGAAAATGTCATCTATCTTTGGCTTCTTCCATTTACCCGTGTATCCCTCCTCTTCCAATCCCTCGCTTACGCGATAGCCACGGTCTAAATCCACTCCAGAATATTTGCCAAGCTTGAAGTCTAAATTGCTCAGACTGTGCAACGACTTGGCTCTTAACTCGACGAGGTTGCTCTCCGGTAGATTCGTAGAAATATGAGAAGTATTCGAATGAGGCACATTTGTTAATTCTTTCTCTAATATACCTGAAACATCTACGAAACTTGTAGAATCTTGTTTCTGTACTTTTATCACTTGATCATCGTCTGTACGTATACTAGTACCTTCTTTGTCGCTTTCGACTTTGCTTTTCCCCTTAGCTTTGTTATTTACATCGATTATGGCAGTATTTGATATTGCACTTTTCGTCTTCGTTATATCCACGTGATCAATGGTATAATTGGTGGCTTCGATTACATCTGCTTTCGACGTGTCCTTACAGGATACAACGGTGTTACGCAAGGATTTATTAAGAGGCTGACTATCTGAAATTAAATCGCACGTTTCTTTAGAAATGATCGAGCTAATTTCGTCGTTCGGTTCCAACGAAGATCTCCTATCTTTCTTGAAAGATAGTCTCAATTTCTCTGGCTCGCTTTTACCTTGGCTCGTTTTCATAGCTTCGACTGCTGCATCGGATTTTTCATACGCTCTGTAAACCCTTTCGGATAATTTCGAATTGTCATCTTGGTCCTTGGCGTGCAATCTACGCTGGCAATCCAGCGTGTTCGAATAGGAAAGCGAATTGTCGATTTCGTAAAGGGTATGATCACCGTACAGCAATCGTTTGTTCTGCTCCTGTCCCTTTAAGTTTCTGTCCGTACATGACACGTTAATTTCGATTTTGATCCCCTCCAAAGAATCTTTTACGTGTTCCTGATTATTGTCTCCAAGAATTAACTCTTTGCCGGCATCGTTGTCTTTGATTTTCAAGTTTACATTGGCAACTTGAACACCGAACTCGGCGTTTTTTACTAAATTCTTCGAACACGAGTGATTCTTTACTTCTTCCTGCGTCAATAGATTTTCCGAATTCAAATTAGCCATCGAAGATACAGAATTTTGCTCCAAACATGCTTTGTGTGCTGCTAGTATGTCGTTGTTCTGTCTAATTTGCGAACATTCCAGCTTATGGTTTCTAGCTTTCAATTTTTCATCCCTATTGTTATCGTTGTGTATGTCGTGAGTCTGATATAATCTTTCCTTCTTCTTTCTGTATTCTTTTAGGAATCGCATTTCCTCCATGGTATATCTAACGTCTCCATCGACAGTTTTTAAATCCTTCTGCAGTAACTTAGAGGTCTGAGAATGTATACTATCATGCAACGTTGAAACTGCTTTGCCAGACACGCGCTTTTTAATTTCTGCCTCTTCGGGAAACTCTTTGGTATTGGTACTGCTCGACTTATGTGGGAACTCAGTTGATTTCTCGCTTATGATCCTATCTGTAGTGCCGTGTGTTCTCTTATCACTTAAAGTAACATTATCCTTTATCACAGCAACGGAATAGTGTTTACATTGAGAAGTCATATGGCACACAGAATGCTCTCCGTCCTGGGATGAGCATGAATCATCGAACTTCCTCGCGTCAGAAGCTTTTGATTGTTTCAAATTATCGGCATCTTTTTTTTTAGTTAAACTCCTATTTAAGTATTTGTCTGTGCTTTTGTCTTCCCATGTTGTTGTCTCTTTCGCTTTTTTCCTCACATTCAGGTCAACTTCGGAGGATGTTAAACAGTTAGCATTAGCGGATACAATCGAGGTCTTCATTTTTTTCCTTTTGAATAATTCCTTATCATTTTTCAGCGTTTGTGCCTCGTCGTCGGACACCGTTAGACTTAAATTTACATTGGAAATGATGTTATCGTTGGTGTCACCGCTTTGAATCCCAGATCCCATCGCTTCTGCCGGTCTTCTAATACTTTTGTGTTTCCTTTCGTGCGTATAACTGAGAGATTCGTGACTTGAACTCTTCTCACCTTCAATACCCTCCTGTTGAACCTTCAATTCGTATTCCATGGACGTCAAAATGCCACACGCATCGGAAACTCTGGTATCGCTTTCTCTACTATCTATTAGGCACACTTTCTTTCTCACAGTATTGGTCCCGAGACTTTTCACCTGCTTATTCTTATTAGCTTCGTTCGATTTTCCTTTAGAATTGTTAGAAAAGTCAAAATTGTCTAAAGTTACCTCCTGCTCATGGCTGCTACCAGTCTCGCTGCTCTTATAACGATTCTCCTTTTGATACTCCAGCTCCAAAGTACCGAGAGACCTATTCTTTATTTTATCTTCGCTGTTCAGTTGTGTAAAACTGATTACTGGACTGTTTTGCATTACTTCTATCGGATTCGTGGATATCGATAAATCTTCCATGTTTTGCGAAGATTCTTCGCTATCAGAATGAATAGGAGTGTTCAGCGTGGTAGATATTGGTGTACATTCTGAGGTTGGTAAATCTGGTAAGCTAATATCATCAGGATTGTGGGATTCTTCAAAGCTATGCTGTTTCTTCAATTCCATGTTATCGCTGGCCTCTATGTTATCTTTTTCCGATGTCGATAGGACCCTTAATTCCTGATTGTTCATTGAAATTGAAGTCGTTTGAATTGTTTTAGATATGTTGGAATGTTCTATACTTGCATTCTTATTCACGTTGTCTAAAGATGTAGCATAGCCAGCAGGCAGTATGTGAGCATCGTTCTTGTTGTGTTTCCGCGTATTCTCGAGAGCCATTGCTTCCGTTTCATGATTACTTGATTCCCGAAAAAAGGATATCGCCTTCTGCTGCTTTTCCAAAGTCTGTATAACCTGATCGTTAGGCGCACCCAAAATGTTGCTTATTTCTAAGTTATCGACTATGTGAATTGTAGGTATCTCGTCAGGGCCGTTGCTGATGCAATGTATAATACTTCCAGGCTTCACGACACCCTCTCCGATGGTCCTCTTGGAAGTTTTAGCGGGCTCAGAATTGTCAGGTGCGGAATACGACATCGTCAGACAATCTTGAGCTGCTATGATATTCGTTTCGCTTTCCTTCTCATTTTCTAAAGCGTCATTCGGGCAAAAACCATTTTTCGACGGGATTTCTGTGCTTTGCGGTGTTTTCGACGATAGATCTATATTCTCGTAACTCACTACAACGACCGGAGTTGTCTCATTTAAAGCAGTATCTGTCAAGTTTGTCGTTCCTTCTTCGTCGTCAGTTTCATCCCAATTAGCCAGAAATTGTCTAACATCCAAATCTGGCTTATTAGCAAATTCCTTCGAAGCCTTCTGCTCCATCATTTTCTCGTTGCTAGTATTAGTGCTTAAAGTATCAAAGTTGTGACTCTCGTTCGTTTGTACTTTCAGTTGATTTTGATTGAAGTCCTTGTGCATCGAGTACTGATTCTGTTTCTGAAACGTCTCTACACAAGAGGAAGGAACATGTTCATTCTGCTGAGGAATCATTAATTGCTCTGATTGTTGGGATTGCTGGCATTTCTCGTTAACCATAGCAATATCTTGGTCTTTATTTTGCTTGTCTATGTTTTCTGGCACTTGCTCTACAGTTGGTGCGTGTTGAAGCTTAGGAAAATTATCCGGTAGATAACTAGAATTGATTAACATACCATTCTGATCGAATTGCAAATTAATAGGTGGTACTGCGGTGTTCACGGGCGTTGCAACGCGCGGTGTTTGTTGAACTGGATTTTGATAACCAGACGATTGTTGTAATTTTAACACTTCTCTATATCTGAGAACACATTCTTTGTATTTGGAATGAGACTGATATCCAGGTATTCTACTCAGTTCTCTAAGGTGATTTTCTATCGTAAATCTTTGCATTGCTATTTTATGTTGCTGTGTATACATTTGGTGTTGCGAAGGAGAGTTATGCATAAAGGTACCCTGCATTCTGTTTATCATTGCTGTATTATCGGCGGTTTCTTGACATTCGTGAGGCATTTCTGCAAGAATGTTTCTTTGGAATTGGGAATTAAAGTATGGATTTTGAGAAGATGATGCCATATTCGCATTTACATTTAAAGTAGGCACTCCTTTAGATATCATGTTTCCATTTTGATATTGATATTGTTTATTGTTAAATTTTTGTTGAGCAATAAAATTTTGCTCTTGGTGTTTAAGCATTCCCGAATTCGACATATTCAGGTTATTAGTCTTTGCATGTTCTTTCAAAGGATAAGTATATTTCTGATGATCCGTAGAATAATTATAATTTTGCATAGAGTAATTGTGAAACATTCCTGAAGAGGAGTAATTTCTATGCACTAAATGATCTTTATGATATTTATAGTCCGTGAAATTTCTTCTATGATCTACGGACGATGCATTGGGTGGTAATACAGAACCCATTACTTCTTTACCTTCTAAATTATCTTTTCTAAAATTACAACTATTACCAAAATGTCTATTTTCCATTTGATAGCTAGATGGGTGTACATTATCCCTGTATGAACCATTATTTTGTTGATAGGATCCAAATTTCTCCCATTGTTGATAACTAATATTAGGATCTGAATTACAGCACAAACCCTTGCAAGGAATAAATGATGAAGATGGTCCAGGTTTTTCAGGAGGTTGTAGTGTACCGATATTAGTGTTTCTTGGTTCCATATTTCCAGGTCCAGAGCCTGATGCATGTCTTGATGCAGGTCCATGTCTAGGGCCAGGCCCAAATATTGGGCCAGTTCCCGTGCTAGTATTAGTTCCAAGTCCTGGTCCTGAATTGGTTCTAGGTCCAGGGATAGGTACGGGCCCTGTTCTAGGTCCAGATGATGTATTTAAATTACAGTTTGGTCTGTTTAGATGACCAATAGGTCCATTAAAAGGCACCTGGTTGCTTCTATATCCTATCTCATCATTTATGGTTCCTATTGTAGTATTTCTAGGATCTACAGAAGCATTTATGTTATCTAACATAGGATTTCTTGTGTTAGGAGAACCATAATGACCAATGCAGTTCTGCATTTGCACCATAGATGCAAGAGGGCTGTTGTTTGGAATTGAAGAGCCATTTGTGACATTATTATAAGATTGAAAGTTCCTTGGATTATAACTTGTATCATTCTGATGTTTATTTAAACCCTCCGAGTTAAGGTTAATTGCATTCAATGTTGGTGGACTGACACCAGGAATGAATGCAAGATGACCAGAATTCACATTTTGTGTAGGTGGTGTAACTTCATTTGTTTGCGAGGCATTATATTGGTGCCAATCTGGCATATTCCCACTGTAGTTCATTGTACATTGTTTTACTACAGATTTGTAATATTTATCTCATTCCTTTTATTCACAAAAATAATTGCACTAGAAGCAGGAGCAGAACCTGTAGAAACAAAATTAAGTATTTTTAATAATATTTATAAAATTTTTTTTAAATTCTTGACGAAAAGTTGCAGAGGAATTTCACGCTTTTACTCTTATTGTTGTTTAATGTAGTAAATGTAAAAAGTAACATGCAAATAACAAAATCAATATATACATATTACATTTAGAAGTATTGTAGAGACATAAAAAATATGTTATAACACGTTACAATTATTATAGTGTAATTGTACTGTACCCGATTTAATTAAAACATTNTCATACACTTAAATGTAACAAAAATAAAAGTTTTATAATATATGCTCCATTTCTGACATGATTAAGAGAATGTCAAAATATGTCACATATTGTTACAAAAACCTTACCTAATCTCAAATTTAATAAACAATTCACATAAATTATAAAAAATTTTTTTTATACGAATTACAATTTGTCTTTATAACTTCTGCTCCAATTTTCTCAATTATAGAGGTGTTCCATTCAAACCCGAATAATAGTTGCCAACGGTGAATGTTATCGCGTAGTAAACTCTCTTCAATAACAAATATTCTTTTTCGTTTCACGCAAAATTGGGACTTTTCACAAAACGATTTGATCAAAGGTACATGTTTTCCACACGACACACCTGTCATCATAAATGCACCTCAACAAACGGACCTTGAAGGTGCAAAGGTTGACAAAGTTCACATATTTTAAGGAAAAAGCTTTGTTAATACTTTATTATACGGTCTGTGAAAAAAAATATACAGAAACTCGAAAAGTTAAGATTTTAAGATACACTAACAGTAATTTTTAAATTTATTTTCTCTATGTAAATTGACAAAAATTCAACCAAATCTTACCTGCACGTCAATGCAATTCACAATACATACGCCATATTGGACACGACTACTAGACGGGTATCACGCGTCTTGTGAAATCAGGTAGCTTAGCTACGTTTCATTTTAATCGTTACCGTTCGATCGTATCGACCACACTTTCTGCGTTCCTTGTAAAATACTTGGAATGTCCAAAGGTGTGTTTTCACATTACCAAAATATCAGACCGACATGAATTTGCAATTTGTTTGATGCAAATAATGTATTTAATCACCCGTAACGATGATTACTTTTCACAAGCTCATATAATCGGAACAGAAAATAATAAGCGTGATTAGTATTGCGTAAATGCAAAATACATTTTTCACTTATAAAGAATGTACGATAAAATAGAAACAAATTAATTATCATAGAAAATAATGATTTGTTTAGCATTACAAATATTATAATATATATTTTGATTAAATTTTAGAGTATCTCAGAGTATTATTCCTATCGCTGCAAATGTTATCACAAATTTAATTATGTTTACAACGGGTTAAAAACTTTCTTATAATTTCATACATTCTGTAACATATTCGATTCGATCAAATAGAAGATAGATAGTTTTACGTCATAATTGATGAATATGTTAAATAGCAAGTGTTTAAAACTTGGGACCTCTAATGAATTTGTCATTATGCGAAAACGTTTAACAGAACATCAAAACTATTTTTTTTTACGTAAAGTTTCATATGCAATCACAATTTTCGTTGTTTATCCATTATATAATTATATTAAAAAGAATAAAATATAGCAGTTATTAATATTATTTGTATAAAGTAAAATAATAATAATTATTTATAATTTTATACACCTTAGTTCCAGATCAAAGTATTTAGTTTAATTAAACTTTATTAAAATATAGAATAATATAGTTGCATATCAAATAATACAGTCATTGATTTATTAGAAATAATAAAACCTATTGATAAATTTCAGAGTAATTTTGCACAAATGAAAATCCGTCTGAAGAAAATCCTGACAGCGGGAAGTGTTTATAGTTGCGTGAAGTTGCCTACACTGCATCAGTCATATATGTGTATACCTCGGTTCTGTATTGTAATACTATTCTCGTAAAGTTTTGTTTTCTTTCATAGTTCCTTGGCTGTAACATAAAAGAGAACATTGTCATGCCATTACAAGTTCACGACGTTCAGGTAATTTTCTAGAACGGCACGCAATAATTGTTTGAATAAATAAAATATTTCATACAGACCTAAACTATGAAAAGTTCAAATGTTGTTCGTTTTCGTGTTGTTTTTTTCTTACATTATGATTGTGATGTCTACTTAATAACATCACCAATTATTTTGATCACTTTTTAAAATATTATAAATCACAAATGTTTTTGTATAAAATGTAATTTCGTATTTGATGATGTATTTTTTGGTATAGCAAAATGTTGTGGAGCCCATGCAAGTCGATGTTCCTACAGAAGATAATGACAATGCTGAAGAAGAATCATACATCGTGGAAAATCCAACATTGGTACATATGTTTTCCTGAATCTTTTGATTCTACATTGAATTAATCTAAATCATACATATTAGATTTATGTCTAATATGACATAGTATGACAATATCTTTTTGAATGATCTTTAAAAATATATGTAATTCATTTTGATTTTACTAATTATGTATGTTTTGCAATTTTTTATTTTAATTTTTTCAGGACTTGGAAGTTTATGCCAATAGCTACACTGGTCTTGCTAAACTCTATAGGCTTATATACATAGCTGATCACTGTCCAATGTTAAGGATAGAGGCATTGAAAATGGCTATATCATATGTAATGACAACATATAATGTTTCTTTGTATGTTATATTACACAAAAAATTAGTGCAAGCTGTAGACACACTCGGATTGCCAGATGTTGCAGCACAATCATCCCAGGATATGTTAACTTTAGATCAAGCTTGGGTTGAATCACGTTCCAAAAAAGCTGCTTTAAAACTAGAGAAATTTGATACAGATCTTAAGAATTATAGAAGTAACTCAATTAAAGAAAGTATCAGAAGAGGTCATGATGATTTAGGAGATCATTATCTAGATTGTGGAGATCTTGTTCATGCCTTAAAATGTTATTCTAGAGCAAGAGATTATTGCACAAGTGGAAAACATATTGTTAATATGTGTCTAAACGTTCTCAAAGTTTCTGTTTACTTACAAAATTGGGCTCATGTACTGAGCTACGTAACAAAAGCAGAAAGTACACCAGATTTTTGTGATGCTCATGGTAAAGATAACAGTCAAGCGATAGCTACAAAATTAAAAGTTGCAGCTGGTTTAGCAGATTTAGCAACTAGAAAATACAAAATGGCTGCCAGGAATTTCTTACAAGCATCATTGGATCATTGTGATTGTCCTGAATTGTTATCCCCTGGAAATGTTGCCTTATACGGAGGACTTTGTGCTTTAGCTACATTTGATAGGCATGAGTTACAGAAACAAGTTATCTTTAGTAGTTCCTTTAAATTATTTTTAGAATTGGAACCACAATTAAGAGATATCATTTTTAAATTTTATGAATCAAAATACGCATCTTGCTTAAAATTACTAGACGAGATTAAGGATAATATACTTCTGGATATGTATATAGCACCACATGTTAACGCATTATATACACAAATTCGGGATAGAGCACTGATACAATATTTTAGTCCATATTTAAGTGCAGACATGAGACGCATGGCAACTGCTTTTAATAGGACGGTCTCTGAATTGGAAGATGAGCTTATGCAATTAATTCTCAATGGCCAAATACAAGCTCGTATAGATTCTCATAATAAAGTAATTATTGTTACTATTTAATATTGTTATAGGAAATTATCATTTTATTTAATTTATAGTATATGTCTAGATTCTTTATGCAAAAGATGTCGATCAACGCAGTACGACGTTTGAAAAATCTATGAGCGTTGGGAAAGAATATCAAAGACGTACACGTATGTTAATTTTAAGGGCTGCGATGCTAAAACAACAAATTCAAGTTAAGGTAAGAATTATTATTTTTAGATTTAGTAATGTAAAGAATTAAACAATTTTTAAAGATTTTTATTTCTTTTTTTCTCTTTTTTTTTTTTTATATCGTTACAGAGTCCACAGCGTGATAGCACTCAAGGGGGAGAGATGTCAGTCACCTGGAAGCAATAATTCAGTGGTAAGAAATTGAACTGTGACTTATGCTAACTGTTTGGTGGATAAATGTATTTATGCAGATGAACTGTCATGGTCAATAATATATGAAAAAGTACTTTGAATACCATATTGAACATATTATTCATAAATATTTAAGATACTGATACCGAATTTGAATCTTCGATAAACATTACATAATATGTATATAATATATCATACTATAAACAAAAACAAAACTAGTATTTTCAAAAATATGTTAATTACACACATGAACAAATCTTTGATAATATATGTGATGTACACTAAAAACGTTATTATCAATAAATATATGATAACATTTTTTCATGCATGAACATCTTTTTTACCATATTGTCTATGTTTTTTTAAAACTGTAATTGTACATATTACAAATTTAATAGTATATACTTACTTTTTTATGTTAATTGCAACATAAAAAAAGAACCTAAACTATCATATTCAAAAAAGTACTTTTTCTTCTGAGAATTTTTGTTTATATTATTTCAATATTTATTAAAG
This sequence comes from Euglossa dilemma, assembly GCA_002201625.1. Taxonomy (NCBI): domain Eukaryota; kingdom Metazoa; phylum Arthropoda; class Insecta; order Hymenoptera; family Apidae; genus Euglossa; species Euglossa dilemma. The sequence goes on along the minus strand of NIJG01000055.1, from coordinate 567,853 downwards.
ACACAGCCATTTTATATATTTTTGGATAGTTCCTTTTAAAGATAATCTATTTTGTAGTAATTTATAGTATTAATATACAATATTAACGATACTAGCGTAACGAATATCTACACTTGGTCTCAATACGTAGTTTCACAGTCAAGCTTTTACATAATTCTTACTCATTTCAAAGAAATACATTAATTACATCAAATACAATCTCTGTTTTCGATTATTTAAATAATTTACGTGATAATAAAATGATCTATTTTACATTAAAATAGAAAGAGTAGACTAATATGTTATTTTTAATAAAAACATTATGTATAAAAATAAAAGTTATAAAATTTGTAATCGATAATATTTATTAAGATTTTGTTATAAAATTATAAGGACACCATTAATGATCTTCTTCTTGAACCTGAAAAAGTATTTTTATATTAATTAAGTGTTAGGAAAGAACAAGGTAATTATGATTTATATAGTAAGTCTTATTGCCTTTATTAAGTCTTTAGTGATATGTATATAACGCTAACATTATAAATGATAATATTCGTTACATGTGCATGCTGTTTCGCGGCGTTTGAAATTTAGGTTATAATAAATATCTTTATATAAAAGCATGATAGAAGAAAATTGCATATATAAAATATATAAAAATTTAACATGATATCAAAGCTCATCTAACATAAAATATTTTAAATAACAACTATTTTTTACATGTATAAATTTTTAAATAAATCATTTAAATTAAAATAAAAGTGAAGCATTCAAATCACATCTTTATATTTACAAAATGTGTGTTTCAACAAATAGATAGTACGAGTAGAAAAGTTTGCATATAATGTGCGGCAATACTTTGTGCGGCAATACTTTGTGCGGCAATGTAGGATAACATTACATTAGAATTAATATAAATTATTATGAATGCAAGTTAATGGGTGCTTTAAATTCGCCTCGGTTTATATACCTTTAAAGCAGTTGAAATACCAAATGTAACAAGGATTCCCAAACCAAATGTAAGAAGATATGGGATATATTTAGCTCCAGGTATGTCAGGTCGTTTCGCCATTAGAAATTCTAAGAAAGATAACTTTTTATCTGAATATGGTGGATAACGGCATCTGTCGTAAATTATAAATAATAATTATTTTTTCATAAATTTAACCATACGATAGGTCGTATACTGTATGATTTTGTAAAGAATTGCTTACGCTCCCAATATTTCTCCTATCTTATTGAAATCTTTGATAAGACAGCTTTTTTTGTGCACAAATGTTTCAAAAGTATATTTTCCATGGTAAGCTCCCATACCAGAATAACCAACACCACCAAATGGTAAAGTATCAACTGAAAGATACATATTCATATCATATAAATGTAATATATATGTATATATATATATTTTTATAACACAATTATTTATACAATTAATGATGTAAAGTGTATTGTATAAATGCAGACAATAAATATTTGTACAAACACCACACAACACATGCAAGCATATTAACTAAGTTTAAGCACTGTGCAAAAATATTTACATGTATGTATTTTTGTGCCACTATATACATGTTAATTACTAAACGCTATTAATGAGAAGCAAACAGTAGAAAAAAGCCCCAATACCTGAGCAATGTATAATTACATCATTAACACAAACATTTCCACTACTTGTATTATTAAGTAAAATTGATACAGTTTTTTCATCAGTACTAAATATATATAATGATAAGGGCTTCTCCCTGTAATATGTAACATGTTATAATTTATGAATTATAATTCAAGATGAATTGATTAGGTTAATTGAAAGGTCAAGTTGTTATTTTATACATTAGGTAATGTGGAAATTCGTCTAAAACTCTCAGAATTGTTAATAATTTATTAAATTGGGAAGAAGTATGTATACTACTATTTCTGCATTGGGAATATTTTGGGTTCACTACTACAATTTACAATTTTCTCACCTACGACCAATATTCAGACGCATATGAATATCATGCAATTTAAAGATAAGGAAAGTAATAAGAACCTCACACCCAACCATAACCCAAACATAATCCTACTTTATAAATAACAAAAGGTTAAACATATTAAATTATAAAACCACAAAAAGATATTAAATTTTATACAAAATAATTTCTTGACAAAAATTTGAAAATGTAGTATATTAAAACATCGAGTAATGCAATTTTCTACATGTGAAAGTAAGATTTGGTTGAAAACTGTTTATGAAAAATCTGATATTAAATAGATGATTATAACTCAGAAGCAGTAATTTGTAAGTACATTCAAAGGGTTTCAATAGTAACACTATCTATTATCTTTATATTAACAAGAACTTTAGCAATCACCACCTAATACCCTAACTCACCACAATATTGCATTATCGTATCATTCACTGCGACACTTCCGCTACGAGTTTGACTTATTAACAAATCCTGAACGCTCCTATCCTTGGAAAATACATATAGTACAAGTGGGGATTCGCTAAACGTAAAAAATTAATTTGTATGTTATTTTTAGTTATTCATTTTAAACATCACGATAAATTTTTATCGTTTATATAATTTTAGTAATTAATTTTCTGATTGTAGATTATGAGCACGAGGGAATACTTTTGCATTCTTACTAAAAGTTTTTTTTGGAAAAAATTGATTGAAGAACTTACCGACTATTTATGAATTCAATTGCTTCATAAGCGTTATTCACATTTATGAATGGTAATATTGGACCGAATATTTCATCTTGCATTACGGGATCCGTAGGCTTAATATCAACGAGAATAGTTGGCGAGATATATTTTTCGCCAGGATCACAGACGCCGCCTAATACTATTTTACCATTATTTAAATATTTTACAAGACGTCTATAAAAGTAAAAAATTCCATAGCATACAAAATAATATGAAATTATAAGATATTTATATATGAAATTTTACTTACTGATAATGATTTTCATTAATTATTCGCGCTAAATCTGGACTTTCCTTTGGATTATCACCATACCATTCTTTCAGAATCTCTTCTGCCTTTTTTATAAACTTGCTTTGAATTTCTTGAGAGCAGAGTACGTAATCGGGTGCAATACAAGTTTGACCAACATTGACACATTTACCCCAAAGTATTCTTTTTACAGTTATATCTATATCTATCGTATTATCTATATATACAGGGCTATAAATTATTATATTATTGTATAAATTATATTTTTTACATCATAAAAAGTAGAAAATGAAATTAATAAATATATATTTTTTACCTTTTACCGCCAAGTTCTAATGTAACTGGTGTCAAATATTTATTTGCCGCTTCACGAACAATTTTTCCGACTGTAGCCGAACCTGTATAAAAAATGTAATCGAATCTTTGTTTGAGTAATTCTGTGGTTTCAGAAACACCTCCTAGTACTACATGAACACAGTCCTAAAATATGTAAAATTACTTCCAAATATAAACGAGGAATGACTATATTTTTTGCAATTATCTTTAATTTAATTTCTTGCTGAAATTCGTTTGAGACACATACTTCATCCAAATATCTTGGTATGATTTTTGCAAAAGTCTTTGCTGTGGCAGGAGATAATTCTGATGGTTTAAGAATAACGCAGTTCCCAGCAGCTATTGCTCCTATTAAAGGAATTGCACATAATTGAAAAGGATAATTCCACGGTCCTATAATGAGAACTACACCATATGGATCTTTTTTAATTTGAACCTTGTCCAATATGTTGACTATTGATTTTGATGGCTACAAATGCAAATAATTGTCTTTTATATTTATCTGTTTAAATTAGGCACTTATATATAAAAGATAATATCGAAAATACTTTTTCATCAGCTGACCATTCCTTAAGACACATAAGCAAATGCTTGATCTCTCCTTCTGTTATCATTATTTCCATTGCAACAGATTCAAATTTAGACTAAAAAGAGGAATACATTACATATTTACATATGTAAGATAAATAATATATAGTTTGAAAATTAGCTTTTGTACAAACCTTGTGTAAATCTGAAGCAAGTGCAGACAAAATTTCATGTTTACATTCTTTTATCATGAGTTGTGCTTGTTTTAGTTGTTTTATTCTCCATTCTAGTGGTTTTGTTTTACCATTAAGAAACATATTTCTTGTGCGTTCAATCAACTATAAACAAAATTGTAGATATAAATATATAAAAAGACAATACGTTTCAATTTTGAATATATCAATTTTTAATTGTCAATAAAATAGGATGAACAAAAGGTAGTGTACTTACACTTGGATTATCTGTCATCATTTTGTTATTAGATTGTGCTAGAATTAGAATACATAAATGAGTAACAGTTATTATAAATATTTAAGTTGATATGTTTATTTGCGTTTGTATTATTTTATTATTAATTTTATCAACTTCATATATAGAGATAAATATTATGTATAAGTAAAATGAACTTCTATAAATGCAAGTGGTAAAAGATACATATGAAGTATTTTGTTTTTATAAGTACATTGTGGTACAATAATATATTTAAAAATATTTATTATATACAGTACAACACAATTTCATTTCATTATCATTCATAAGCATACAATTAACTATAAAAGCGATCTGAAAAATTAATCGCGCGAATCGATTCAAAAAGAAGAAAAGAGAAATTAATTAAATAATGATATGGTTAAAAAAAATGTTCAATTTATGGAATAAATGAAAAGTATTCATTTGTATGATAATAAATGTAAATTAGACATAGCAATTCCGCAATAATACAGAAAAAAAGCAATTAAGTTTTCGTATAAATATTAGTGTCATTCCTAACGAATAAAGCATTGGATTACAACGTACAACTTGTTAACTGATATCATTTTATTAACCTTTTAAACACGGCACGCCTGGTCGCGGATGACACAAAAAACCGTTCATCGCGATTTCTGCTACGACATTACGTGGGAATAGTGTTCAAAATAAACAATCCAACATAATGCGGTTTAAGCGAAACAAATGATAAATAAAGTAAAAAGCGTATAATTCTGTCAAAAATGGTGCTATCCACAAAAGTCACTATAGTAGCGCGTCGGTCAGAGTGATGATATCCGCGAAAATCATTATAGTGGCGAATTGTTCTGAAAGATGATATACACGAAAGCCACTATAGTGGCGTGTCGTACCTAAGAGGTTAATGTATCTATTTTGAAATGATATTTGATCGAATTGATTAATAAAACGATATAAATATTAAAAATTTTATAGAATAAAACGTTATCAGTATTCAGAATGAATATTTGAATAATAAAGTATAAATATCGTTAATGTCACTAATATTACTCGATTGTTTCAGATCTCTAGCGTATCTGAAATCTAAAAGTGTTATTTATTAAGAATTAATGCAATCAAAATCAAATTTTTTATTAATACATCAATGAAAATTGCATTTCTTTTTTGACAATTAAGTAAGAAAACATCGTGGTTGAACGATAGTAAAAACAACACAAAATTAAAATTATTTTCATTAATTTGACCATAGCTATACATACATGTGCTTTGTTCCTTGAAGTATGGTGGAATAAAATTAAAAAGATTGCCTTATCATCATAAAAAATAGTCCTGTGATAAAATAGTTTGCTTTGTATATACAACTGAGTCCATAAGGAAGATATATTTGATATTTCTTTATAGATGTCAGCAGTGTATTCATTTTAATGGAAAATCAGTGTATCGTCTATCATTAGATCAGAATCATGAACAATAGCATGTTCGTGGTTCATTTTTATTTTTGTGGTTTTATATATAAATTTCTTACGAACAAAAAGTTTCAAGTAAACGACAAAATAATTTGATATGTTAATTTCGTTATGCAAAACTATTAGTAAACAGCATCGAGTACTTAAAATTGTATACAATGTGTTTACGATGAATTGAATAGATATTTTATTAATATGTTATATTAATTTAAATACGTTTAATTTTTATAAATCACACGTTTCAATTGGTATTTGTTTCATTAAATTAATTCTACTTATTTAAACAAAGATATAAAAAATTATTATAACTTGATTTCAGATTTTCGATAATCGTGGTCAGATCTCAGTCATCGTCAAATTTTTTTCGATATATGTGAGTGACAATATAGAACTATATTACTAAAATTGTTATTATTTTATAAGAATATGATATAATATATAATGATTTGAGTAGTTATGATAAAATAGGCAGTAATTGGATAGAATCATGAGTACATTTATCCGTGGTCATTTGCGCGCGAAAGTCAAACTTAGCAACGTAGCAACAATGAAGAATAATGAAATCAAAATTCTTTGACGTCAAATATTTTAAAGTTAATAGCTATACTACAAATTGCATGTTTGAAAACAGTGCACTTTAGCATGCAAATAAGATACAGTGCATTGTATTGTTTCATAAAATTCCTACCATGACTATTATTAAAACACCTTATCGACGATTCCACGTTAATTTTTACGTGGTTCATATTTTTCTGCCAACTTTTAAACTCTGACGATTCGTACCGTGTTCTCGCTGTGGAAGGTAATGAAAAAATTGTAGACGTACATAAAATTTCCCTGCATTTCTTAAAATAACCATTTCAACTTGTAGGTTAGTATCATTTTCATATGTCTAGGATGACATAAGTTTCACAACAGGTGTGTTGTTTGCATAAAAACGTTTGCATAATGTTTCGTATATGAAATGAAAGAAATAAAGTTTGCAGCCAGAGGCGTAATGTGATTTTTTATTTCTAGTGGCGAAAAAAAAATTGTATCAAAAGAACTAACGTAAAAATTCTAAGTGTAATCTTCGACGTAAAAGATAATTTTTCTATCATTTTCCTTCCTCTTCATTTTCAAATAACGTTAAAGAAACAATAATCAACGAGAGCCCTTTCATTCTCTTATAAAAAAGAAGAAAGATAAAAAGAAAGAAAGGGACTAATTTGTCACGAACCTTTTGCACGTAAATAAATAAGAAAATTGTCGAAAAAAACGTTGTCAACGCACACACTCTATTTAATAACACGTCAAGGTTATCTCTTGGTTTTTCTCTTAATGTTTTGCACCACTAAAAAATCATTAAATCGTACGAGAACGATTAATTCCTACCTCTGACGAACCTTCTGCCAGCGCAATTAGACGTCGAATCCGTGCAAAAGAATCTCTTATCGTCTTTTGTAACTTTCCGTTTCTTATAATAACTTGTCCGAGCTTGCGCATGCGGAGACACGTAATAACAAATAATAACAACGATAAGAAAAAATTCTGTTTGTCATCATGCATGTTTCCGAGATATTGAGATCTTTGAATCTCTTTAGCAAACTGTATCACGCATGATCGATGAAACTTTTTGATTTTCGAGAGAGCTTAGTATCGTTGAATGCGGAATTTTTGCAGAATCGAAGGTTTGAAAACGGTTCCTCGGGGTGTGGTAGGTTTAAAAACCGATTCATCGAAATTTACGAATTTTTAACTAATCCTCGCGACGGTTCGACAGTTTCGCAAGAACATAAAGCAACAGCGAAGAGTTTCGAAATTTGTGCTTCCAAAAATCGTTAAGGTTGGTCAAGAATCCGAAGATTCTGGTTAACGATAAGAATTCTTGGAAATCGCTTAATTGTTACGGTTCACTGATACATATTTTACATTGTTGAAATTTCATCATTGTTTATTGCCTGCTGCATCTTAATTTCTACAAATAACTTGTTGAATTTAGCGAAGTAACGTTGTAATTTATGATTTCGCGAATGCATCTATGAATAAATTATTAATTGTTATCGTTACGTATGAATACTACCAGTATGGAAAATATCTATCCACATTTATAAAATTCACACGAAGGAATTCTTATCAATTACTTGACTGAAATATTGTTTACTTCGTTAGAACCATTTTTTTTTCCTATTTTACTTATTACCGTCTATCTCTTCTTTGTCTATTGTTTCAATTTATAAATCTCTTAACTTTCTTGTTGTTTCTCCTTCGCTATTAAAGAAGTAGGAATTTTTATACTTCTTCTATTAATAAATTTTTATACTTTCTCCTATTTTATAATTCTTCTTCTATTATCATTGTAACAATTTTCCAAAAAAAACCTCAAAGAAACACGGGTACCCTGATTTATATTTTGTCGCAGAACTCGACGAAATACCGACTTTAATTTCTTTCTATTAATTTTTCTTCCGTGAATTTCATCCAGTTACAAAATATTCGAGTCTCTTTTTGTCACGGATAATTCCAACGTTATTACAATTTCATTCGACCTTCTTTACGAAATAATATATCAATCGATAAGAAATTGAGCATGGGAAACCTTCTTCTATAGTCCAACATTACAAGTGTGATTCGATGAAAGTTCGTACAAAATTATATAGTATTATTAAACGAATAGCTAAATGATTTATAGGCTAGTTCAGGCAAGCACGAAGTTAGACATATAGTTAGTGTTGATCAGTAGTAATCCTCGAAACGAGGAACTATCGGAACTCGGCGCTTTATGAGACGTTGCAAAACACTTTACAGAAACTTACGATGACTCGCGCCATTTATTGCGTCTACTCGACAAAGCGTCGTGTAATATAGAATGACATCATAATACACCATAATTTTACGACCTGGTGTAAGGAAAGGTCAAACGAAGACTTCGCAATTTAGAATCGAAGTTTCCTCAGGTGGCGATGGCAGCAAAGTAAGAATAAGCGGGTTATATCGATTTAAAGTGATAATTAGTCGCTTTATATAATTACAGCCGAGTGGGTGGAATCACGAAGAAGTTAATTGGCATTCAAACGTTGAGAAAAAAATTAACGCCGACGTGCAAAAGTCGAATTCTGTAGTTGTTCATCGAACAATTCAGCAGAAAGTTCTTCCTGGAAGAATTGCAAGGGAAAGAGAGAAATACGATACAATCTAAATTTAAACTACAAGCATTAAGATTTCCGAGCTGAACCGACCACGTGTCGAAGGAACTCTCTTTAAGAAAGCAGTTAATTAACGCAAGAATCGACAAACCGGTCGAAATGAGGTTTCAGACTTTTTGTTTTTGCGATTGTTAAAAATTAACGTCCACTTCCATTCGAGCAAAAGTGTAATTATAAATATGTATATATTTATCTTATCGTTTTAACACTAGATTTACGGGACCCGTAAATTTGACGGGTGAGTTGCTCCAATTATACAATATTAAGAGATTTAAATCAACTTATATTATGTTAATATCGTAATTGTTTTTAAATTAAACTCATGGTCTTATTTTTTAAGAAAATACGTAGTTTTCTTTACCTGTAAATCTGAGGGATCTCCATAAAGATAGGTATTTAAAAACATCCGTAAATCTAATGTTAACACTAGGTTTACGAGACCCGTCAATTTGACAAATCGGTTGCTCCAATTATTCGATATTAACAGATTTATTTAACTTATATTATGTCTGTTAATATTGCAATTATTTTCAAATAAAACCCATCTTTGTTTTTTAAAGCAAATACGTGGTTCCCTTTACCCTTATATCTGNAGAGATTTAAATCAACTTATATTAAGTTTGTTAATATCGTAATTGTTTTTAAATTAAACTCATGGTCTTATTTTTTAAGAAAATACGTAGTTTTCTTTACCCGTAAATCTGACGGGTCTCCATAAAGATAGGTATACAAAAACATCCGTAAATCTAATGTTAAAAGTCTCCTTCTGTCATAATTCACGTTTCTTTTGTATAATACGGTAATTCGTTCGGTTAATTTGGAAAAGAGACAGGGAAACAGACAGAGAGAGAATTAGAAGATAAAAGGTCAGTCAGAATGAAACTTATTGAAATATTACTCACTGGTCTCAGCATCTTCTGATAACTTTGACTCCATATCGATCCGGCAATCCTCTGCGACTGATTTCATATTCTCAGTCTCCGAAGAGATCCCTTCTCTTTCTATCTTGTTTACTTCGATCACGATCTCCGTCTGTAAATTGACTCGGTGGAATTAGAATCTCAAAGGAAAGAACACTGGATTTGTCGCGAGATTAATTCACTCTCAATAAATCCTATTCTATTCAACGATGTTAAAACGAATTCGCGTTCTTCTTTAAAAGGCCATCTTTCGGTTTCTCGTATCGGGCAGATTCACTCGTAGTAATAGAATGTGACGAAGATTCATCGAAGATGAACTTTTAGCTTCGATTTACCGTACAAAGAGACGTAAAGTAACAAAATGTCGTGTTTTCTAGCACAATCGATGTTCCGACACGAGGATAGGAATTGAAAAATCGGAAGCGCCGGAAAATTCCTCATGGTTCTTTCCTTTCTCACCGATACACTGCCTCGCTGGAATTTTTAACGCATCCCGACGACACTTTTTCATATTTTACGTCTTCTCTTTGCTTTATGCAAATAATATCTGACTCGAGAGAGATCAAAGTACCAAGAACTCTCACTTTATATTCCGTTTATCTAATGGAAAGGTAAACTTTGAAATATTCATTTATCTCGTAGATGATCGGGTCGTTAACACGCGAATCGAAAGCTATGTAAGTCGTAATCGTAAATACGTACTCACTCGATAATTACGTGTTTAGCGTACTATTGGGCAACGTAGTAATTAATACACACGCAGAGCGGATGCTTAAGATTGCAAGGCATCGAACGAGTTTGATAGGTGATAATTCGTGAGCTGAGAAAGGACGATGTTGCCATACACACAGCTGTACCTCGACTGAACGGAGAAATGTCCTTTTCAAGTGATACTCCGTGGTGGAAAATGCAAAACGCAAAAGGGATAGAAACCGTACTCAGTGCTACTTTCGTCACGACCATTTCATTTTAGGTTTCGGTCTTTAAATCACGCTTCAAAACACGAACGGAGGTTTACGAAATTCACGCGAACGTTAAGGGCTTTCAAAGATTAGCCGGATAGCAAGGGGATATAGGAATTCTTCTGTAGATAATTTTTATCCACCGTGTCCCGGAAGAGATCTTATTTGATTAGACGTGAATTTGGAAGAACGAAAGAAGTCAGAGGATTTAGGAAGGTTTAATGTAAGCAATGTTCGATCAAAAGAATTTCCAGGAAGCATCAGTATGCAAACTATTCACTTGGTTGGGCTTGTTTCGCCTTTCCTTTCGCTGGGTATGTTCTCGAAAGTGGACACACAGGTTTGTCGTATACGAATAATTACATAATCGATTAAAATCGGTTAAACGAACTACCAAATATCGAGCATATTTATATTTGAAATTTATTATACGGATTACAATCGGATTGGAATGTAAAATAGTATATCATTATTACATGTTGTTTACAATAAAATTCGTATTCCAAAGTGCTCGATGAAAAAATTCCCTCGCGTTACATTAGTTTCGCGCATAACAAAATAAATAAATTACTAATAAACATGCATATGAAATTTCATTATACATTAATATTCTATTTCTGTCGTTCGAGGTTTATTTATATCAGGTTTAAGCAATTGGATATCGCCTAATGTCTCTGGAATAATATTCAACAGGGTCAGAAGTATAAGCAGGATAAATAAAACATACGATTATACACACAAATCATTTCGATTTTGCAATCACATAGAGCTCGCACCGTTCGCGATAAATACCTTCGAGCGAGGTGAATTCAAGCTGCTTTACGTATTTTTTTTATCATAATTCACCTCTCGTTCTTATCATCGATTATCCTCAAAATGATTCTACCAGAGGAAAACCTCGTTTCACGACACGTTCAGTCTCGAAAAAAACGTGAAATAAGTCGTTCCTGTATCATCTAGCAAACTTTACACAACGTTCCCTCCTTCTTTTACTTTTTTACATCTCTTCGAATGATCAGAAGAGATCTTTATTTCAAATCGTTTACTTGTCCGTTTCAATTTATTTCACCCATCTCTAACAATTCACACGTTATTTTTACTTCGCATTCGAACACCTCTGTCTCCGCAAATAAACTCACACGATCGATTATCCTCTTCTTCATCCGAATCTTCGTCATCCATCATCAAAGGATCTCGTAAAAGATCTAGGTATACGCGAGTTTTCGAGATTTATAGATAGAGATTAAAGATAGAGTATCCTCGAGTTATTTCAAGTCGCTTGTTACATTACTGCTTCTCCTTTTGTCACGTCAAACAATATTCCGTTGTTTCGTTGTTCAAAACAGCTTATTTTCGCGTTTTCGGTAAAAATTCGAGACTATGTTATAATTCGTGTATTTTTTTTCGATTTACCGTTGTATCTGCACTTATTGTTCCGTATTTTCGTCGAGTGGCCGATAATTATCTTACAGTACGATCTTTGAATGTAATAACGATATTTGTACTTACCATTTTTTTATTTAATTCTGTTCCGTTATTCGAAGCTGACACGTGATTAACGTTTATTCGACGAATTTTTAACCCTTTCAGGTAATTATAACACCCGACACCACTGTGAACCTCGCTTGTTACGAATGTTATAACGACAGAATAAGCCGGTGGAAATAGCAGTTCATTGGAACTTATGCATTGAGTTAAAAAAGTCGAGGTCGGGGGCTGATTTGCATATAAATGTGACGCACGGCTTAATTTTTCGGTCGATCTTGTACTTGATTATGCACTTAGAAATTTCCCGGGTATTCTACGATCTGAACTAAAATGTATTTCAGTTTCAGACTCTGGTAGAGATTTTTTGGAAGCAAGAATTATTCGCACGTACAGCGATATTTCGAATAATAAATTTATTTAAAAAGATTTAAGAAGGAAATGTAGTGATCTTTAATAAGGTTTTGACGTCAAGATGTAAAGGTAAATTAATACTGCAAAAAAATAAAAATCGCAGAAGGTCGACAGTTTTTGCTCGTTTTTTTTGCTTCTTTGCTCGAAGACAATTCTTTTAATTTTCGAATCTGTTCTTAAATTTCAACCACGAAACTGTTTAAAGATTTCTCATTGAATTATGACACTCGTAAAAAACGAATCCTTAGTAATTTGGCATTATTTCGAACGTAGCTACGGAATTAGGGATCATAAAAGAAGATAACAATTTTTCGTGTCGATCGCGGTAGCTCTTTCCATTTCCGTTTCCTTCTTTCTTCTTTTGCTGCTGGAACGGCCGTTTCGTCAACTTTCTTCGAACTTTCCCATCGATTCTAGTATATCTTACGCGTGATGCAAGCGTAATCGAGGAAGTCTAACACGTAATTTCTAACAGCATTGCTGAATGACGTTAGAAAATCAGCTCACGCGGTTCTTCTGAAAAATCCAGTCGAACTCTGCTTCGAGTAATCGCTTCCGCGAGAACAAAGTTTACGAAATAAAATATCCAATCGACGAATCCCTTTACCTTTCTTATGCCAAAATCTTCTTTTTTCCCAAACATTCCGAATTTTTCGAATATTTCGTTTCAAAGTATTTTTGTACCGAATTTTCAGTGAACTTGTCGATACTCGAATTTTTTGTTCTTTAATTATTCAACTCAGATTCTAGATTAATCGTGACTAATTTCTAAGCAAAGTTTTTCCTTGTTCAACGTTCTGTCTAATTATTTTGCCATTCTGTTTGAAAGATCGTTGTTTCTACAAAGGGCAACCCGACGTACTCCACGTCATGAAAACGAAAGTTTGTACAGAGGGTTGAACCATGTTTAACACAACGAAAGTCCGTGGAAATGGTTGAAGTACCTCTTTTCAACAACCGATTGTAAGATGCTTTTATTACCGACACATAATCTATAATTTTCTTATGCGCCTACGCGTTTCATATTCATTATCGACGATAATGATTTTACTCTACGAACTGAATCACCTTGACTTTTTTAAATGCAATTATGACTAGGATAAAAAGATCCATGCTTGCTCATGCAGTTATAAAGAATTTTATTTATAAAGGAGAAATATTGTCTTTAATTTTATAATACAAACAAAATATTGAGCACAACCATATATCTTATAAAAAATTATTAATAAACATTTGTTACCACACCGTACCTCATACGCTAAATTTTTATTCTTTTTTTTTTTAACGATCACCTCCGTTTTGCTTCTTATGACAAATTTCTGTCATTTATTATTAACTTCTATCATTGGTATAAACATCAGTACCATTGACCGAGTCTTTGCAAAGCTATTTTCCATTGCGCAATCATCGGTTGATATCGCTTTGTGTTTTCTGCATTCGGCTTAAATACGGTTTGTATCTTTCGAAGCTTAAATACCTCTTCCCTGTTCTTCCACAAACCTGAGAAATAAATAGACTTAGACAAAAATAGAAATAGATTGGTCGACAGATATATTACAAAAATTGTATGATCCGAATTGCGATGATATTTTAAATACGATGAAATTTTCACATATCAGATACTTATACGAAACTGTAATCGACGCATTCTGTAATTTATCAGAATAAAAAACAGAAGGGTCACCATGGGAATGTATAAATACATAGTTCCGGGTATATGGGTCTCTCTGCATCTTATATTACGCGAGAAAGTGGAGTTAAATAAGCGCAATGCTGAAACTTTCTCCGTTATTATACGGGGAAAGTAGAATGAAAAATAGGTTGCATAGGTTTGCATTGTATAATATACCGATTATACTGCATCTTTTTAAATTACAAATTACAAATGTTCTTTATTTTTCTGAAAGCTATTGTACGTATTCCATTGTATGATCCGCGATTTGACTTTCAATCGGTATCGTTGGGTCATCGGTGAGATAACAGATAAGATTCGGATAAGAATAAGAAAATAATTCGAGTTAAATCAACCGGCTTAACCAGAACCACTAAGGCCATCTATAACTCAACGATGCCAATTGTCGAGAGTTCAATAGGGCTTTGTAATTTGCATACCGCATTGTAAGCCAGCGAGAAATGTTACTCCTAAAATAGACATTTCTGTGCTCGTCGCTCGTTCCACCTCGAGATTTGTCAGATCTGCCAGCAATTGCGACACAAAATCGTTCCCCGATACTCCGCCGTCGATTCTATCGGCAGGAAACGTAGATCAGAGAGTTCGAAATCGGAAGAATAAAAATAAAGAAATTGGAAAATTCAAAGCAGAAGTTAAGGATAAAAATATCAAGAATTCGAGAAATTAGATTCGAATCGTTCATTTTCTAAATTAATTAACTCTACAGAACAGAGAGTGTAAATTTATCTGAGATATAAAAAGTTAAGCATCAATCGAGAGTTTCGACGCCGAAAATTAAAAAGAATTCGAATCATCAAATTAATTTTTGGCCTATGAATGGTTGGGATGAAAATCCGAGGACTGAAAATTAATATTGACCTGGACCGATCATTATAGATCATATTCTTGACATTTTTCTTTCTGAATTACCATAAGGATAACTTCTGCTTTTGCATTGAACGAAATTTTTACAGCAAATCTTTCGCTAACCGTATTCTGTTGTAAGTGAAAGATGTTTCTGTGCACAGTAGCTCGTAAAGTAACAATATCCCATAAACGATGCTTTCTAATATAGACCGAATAAGGTGACTCTTCCCTGTGGTAGGTTTTAAGCCTATAAATCCAGTCGCCGCCGCATAATCGTTTATGGGTGCCTGTAAACCAATCGAGAATCTTCTCAATCGAATCCACGCGTAGAAACCGTTCTAAACAATTTCTAGAAATGTCATACTTGTAATCCACTAAATGCAGGAACAAAATATACTCCGTCTGAGTCATTCACAGATTGTGCAGTGTTCGCTGTTTCAGCAGCCTGGTTAATTATACCTGAAAAAGTTATCTGCTTAAGATTCAATCACTCGTCGTTTACTTAACAATAAAATTATCAAACGAGCAGTTGCTTTAAAAGTTTTGCTTTTAACAAAATTAACGCGCAAATGTGATTAGCTATTAATACCATTATAATTATTATCATTTATGTATAGTATTGGGTTGTTCGGAAAGTAATTTCGTTTTTTTTCGAAAAAACGAATTTGTCGAATTCGACCGTTCATAATCGCGTGAAACGTCTTGGCTTAAAAATCGTATTTCATTTTCACTAAAAGAAACGAAATGACTTTCCGAACGATCCAATATATTTAGTTACTCGGTGGTTCTAGTATTAAAATCGTGTTGCAAAGATCCATCGAGTGTGATTTAAGAGAAATTACCTATCTTCTTGGCCCACTCAATGAGGACCCCGGTGTTATTCGATGCACCTTCTACCATGTATACTAATTCATCCTTTATCCGCCATCCGACTAATGGATATAAACCTGCGAAAAAGAATTGCAAATCACAATTTGATATATCCTCGGAATTTCACTTGGAACGAAATTTGAAATGTGTATTGATATCTGTATTTTTAAGTTCTTGGCTCTTTTGTTTTAAATTAATCGAAATTACTTTAAACCGAAGCATGAGCTTTGCAAATTCGACGTATTCACGTAATTTCACTTGGAACGAAATTTGAAATGGAATGAAATTTATCTAGTTCTACGTACGAATTTCTAATTCCTGTATTTTTAATTTCTTGGCTCTTTTGTAAATTAATCGAAATTACCTGAAACCGAAGCATGAGCTTTGCTTCCCGAGTTCACGTTCACGAATGTCCCGGTTCCCATGGTGATTTTCAAATCTCCTGGCTGCGTGCATCCTGAACCAAACAGCGAGGCTGATTGATCAGCCATCTACTTTGAGTGACACGGTTAATTTGGAAACTGACCGAGTTCGTTAATTGCCAGAACCGATAGTCATCGATTTTGCAAAGTTTAGTCGATCGTTTAAGATTCTAAGCAAGGTAACGTAACTTACTGAGCAGAGTATAGGAATTTCAACTCCGAATATGTCTTTCGGGGTGACACCGAAATTCCCACAGGTGTCCATTACTTCTGGGAAAATACTGTTCGGCAGTTTTAGCAGTTTTATCATTACGTATGACCAGCACATGGTGAATGGATCGAAAATCCCGGTAGCTGATGCATTTGACACGTCTGTCACGTGTTTTCCTATAAAAAGGATGCATAATTCAGAGAATTCTTCCGTGGAAATAAATAAATTGGTAAAATTGAAGGGTTCGTATCAAAAGCAATTCTTGTTGATTAAAAAAATAAATGCATTAATTTTTTAGCAGTAATAATAAATAATAAA
>NIJG01000055.1:538333-549319 GCA_002201625.1 Euglossa dilemma | reverse complement strand
AATTTCTTTGGAATTTATTTCGACTTTCTTTCGAATTTCTTTGGAATTTATTTCAAATTTCTCTGGAATTTATTTTGAATTTCTTTGGAATTTATTTCGAATTTATTTCAAATTTCTTTGGAATTTATTTTGAATTTCTTTGGAATTTATTTCGAATTTCTTTGGAATTTTTCTCGTATTTTTTTGGAATTTATTTCAAATTTATTTCAAATTTCTTTGGAATTTCTTTGGAATTTATTTCGAATTTTTCTCGTATTTTTTTGGAATTTATTTCAAATTTCTTTGGAATTTTTTTGGAATTTCTTCCGAATTTCTTTGAAATTTCTTTGGAATTTACCTTTCAAGGTGTTCTTCATCACGCTCACTATGGTCTGCCATAACTCATCTGGATCTATTTCCACGTAGCCAGGCTTTGGATATAAAAGATGGACCTGAATATAAAAAAAAAAAGAAAGCATTAGCTATTACACTAATTGCAATCGTATAATTATGGTAATTACCGTGATATTTGCTAAATTAGCGACTTTTATGTTTACTACATCTGTCGCTATGATAATGAATATTGCTTATCACCAATAACGTTTATCATATATATATATATTTAGAATCTGTTACGTGTGTACAAATATTTTTGATCCATAACATGTTTATTACACGAAGCATTACGTATAGGATAAAATTTAGATGCAAAGAGTCAATGGACAGCTTTGCACGAACAGTTTTATAGGTACAACTGCAAAACCGGATCTTTCACGAATCTTACGACCGCTAAAGCATGTAAATTTTATTAGCCTCGGATAATCCTTCGAAATTATTCCATCCGAGTTAACTAAGATCACCTGATTTTCCATCTCATTTATTACGAGGTGAAATGTAATTAAATTTCCATTTAATATCCCACATAATTTTCGCTTTTTTCTCCCGAGGATTTATTCCTTCAAGTTCAAGCAAATGCACGCCACACGCGCGATACTCCAGTGTAATTGCACGTACGTACGAGTGCAATTAGGTTAATAAGCGACCAAGTATCGTTATATCGTTGGCCCATCCAATTGTCGTTGATATCATTTTGCCTCGGCCTACGTGCAACAATAAAACGGATGTAGATAGAACGTAATACCGTCGAAACCGGTTCGTATGATGTACGTTTCTCGGACAGTTTCACGAAAAATAATCGAGGACAGAATATCTCGCCAGTCGTTTTTAAGCGCACAAACGATTCAGATGAATTTTTTCTGCGACCACGTGTCCCCGGTCTAACGAACAACAGAATCGAATTCAAATGTTAAGAATACTTTTTTCGCAATTTCGCAAAGTTAACCGATCCCGATCGAATAATTAATCTATGACTCAAGATTTATTATTTTATTTGCGGTGCAATCGAATCTAGCCTGCTGTTCGAATATTTATATAGACATAAAATTATGGAAACGAATCGAATAGAATAATTTCAGAGAACAGACGCACGAGAGGAACTGTGATTTATATAAAATAAAAATAGCAGAATATAAAAGCTCACTTCGTACGAAGTTATTCTTTATTTTTATTCGAACTAACATTTATAGTTACATTTACATTTGTAGATACATTCTACGGTTACATTCTATATGTACACGAACAAAGAACCGTTAAGTACGTATTTGGAAATATTTGTGTAATGTTACGCGATATAATTTCTTATTCATACGAAACGACTGTGTTTTGAAGTAAGAATCGTTGTAATTATTCGGCTGTAATTACGATCGATGGATTAATCGCCAATAACGCTCGTAATTAACGTACGCAATTAATATGTTGCTTTTTGCCAACAAAGATTTATTACTCATTAAGATATAATAAATAAATAAATCAAAATTGCGACTTAAAAGATCGTATCGCCGACCATGTTTTTGTTACAACAAATTCGCCGTTTTCGCGCGAATATCTGATCGATTTAATTAACAGATCGATAGGATTATTCTTTGAGATAACGAAAAGAAATGCCGCGAAATGATATTCATTTGCGCATGGTATCTTATCGACCAATGTTAACCGAATCTTGCCACGCGTTATATAACGTTATCAAAGAGGATTTCGTCAAATGCAATAAGCAGTTGAAAAAAGGTCTTAATATAAACGTAGTCGAGCTTCTAACTTCGTATTGCTGACGCAACGCTAGAGTCGATGAAATATTAAACATTTTTTCTACAGGTATATAACACCGATAATTTCCTACAATCGATTCGTTCGCAATTTATATGAATAAAAGAAAATAAAACACAACTCGATACTTTTCCTTTCGCATTTATCCAGTTCGCACGTTGAAAAACACGTTTAATCGTAAGAAACATCGATTACGAAAATGAAGAAAACGTTTCGTCGATATACTAGATTGAGGTCACGTGACATTCATTAAGTAAGATCAACAAAACCAATTCCTCAAATTTCTCTGCGATTTTCCAACGATTTTCCCTCGCATTCGCGCCGGTAGACTTTCGAAAATGTCTCCGAAAAATAATTCCTTGCAAAGAAATATCATATTCTATATGTATCGAATTCCGTTTCTCGTTCGCAAACTCGCGCGCCAGAAATGAATTTTCACGCACCCGCGACCTCTAGCGATTTTCGAATGCTACTCACTCGAATACGTCAGCGAGAAATAACTTCGAAATAGCAAACCTTTTCCACGCAGGAGGCGACAGTGTTCGCCTTCTCGTCGAGTATATGGAAACGCACGGTCGTAGTGCCCACATCCAGTGCCCCGATGTATCTCATTTTCATTGGTTCTTCGTCGAAGATCCGTTTACTCGAACGGTCCGCGTGTCCAGTCGAATATTTCGTTGTGCCAGCCGGAAAAGAAACAGAGAGGGAACAGGGTCATGATACGATACAGGTTTGCACGAAGACGCGCAGCAGACTGCCGCTTATCCCGCGAGAATCGTGTGTCTAAAGAAGAACGCCGTTCTACGCATGCTCTATTAGCCAGTTTATCGGCAGTGCATGCACGTACCGTGGACGCGATAAATGTAAGCGCGTTCGAATAGTGACAAGACAAGATATTGGACCTGGAACATAGTCGCGATTCCTTTGGAATAAGATTGTGTTTATTAACGGCAGAATTAGTAAAGCGGATACTCGATTATGCGATAAGATAATGATGTAAAGTAACCTATGTGAGAGTGCCTTCGAGCGAACACGTGCTCGCGACTTTGTCGTCTGAAGGCAGCCGTAGACCGTAGTGAAAGAATTATCAAGTAGATGTCATTTTTTTTTTTTTACGAATTATCGTCGAGCAAATCTCGATTTTTATAATATATAATATTATGTATAATTTGTGTTCGTTTTCGAGTGCTTCTTTATATTGGGTCGTTAGGAAAGTCTTTTTTTTTTGTTTTTTTTTAACACGTTGAGTGCGGGCACACAACGGCGATCTGTGTTCGTTTGGTCTATGAAAATAATGCAATCTGTGCCCGTTAAAAGAAATTGTGTAATGGTGCAGAAAGTTGACTTTTGAACTTCTTTTAGATACATTATAACGTTACATTTATTTTTCATCTTTCATATTGCGAATCTCACGGTCCGACGTCACTCAAATAAAATATCACCTAAATGAAAAGTTCACTGTCAGTTCCTAAGGACCGACGCCGGACTCAATGTGTTAATGTGGTTGAAGTGTGAGGTTGGCTGCGAACAATTGAAAGAAAAATAAATTGAAAAATTTAAACCCTTAAATTAGAAAAACGAAATGACTTTCTGGACGATGTAATAGTAATCGGAAGAGTATAAGAAATTTTTCTAAATGACGGACTGTTTTGTTATTCAATTCGCGGGTAAGAATGATTTTTTAACACGTTGAATGCCACGCCAATTTTACAGGGATTGTCCGTGGCGCTACGATGAATTTTCTGTTATGCGATACATACAATGATAAAATATTCTCTTCAATAGATAAGTTACAATGTATAACCATATTTGACATGTTAATTTCGACGGAGGTCACCGGTGACCGCCGTGGCGCTGGAGAGCAATTAAATTATAAGTATTCTTAAGTTACAGTGTATAGAAGATAAATTCTCAAATTTCTCCAAATTACGAAGTTTTGTTATTCAATTCCTGAATAAGAATGATTTTTTAATACAAAGTTGATAAAAGATAAACTCCCAAATTCCTCTAACTTACGAATAGTTTCGTTATTCGCTACGCGGATAAGAATGATTTTTCAACACGAAGTTGATAGAAGATAAAGTA
Organism: Euglossa dilemma; assembly: GCA_002201625.1. Classification (NCBI taxonomy): domain Eukaryota; kingdom Metazoa; phylum Arthropoda; class Insecta; order Hymenoptera; family Apidae; genus Euglossa; species Euglossa dilemma. The sequence goes on along the minus strand of NIJG01000055.1, from coordinate 545,092 downwards.
CCATCTGATTTTTAAGACGGGAGTGAATCTTCTAACGTCTTTACTCTTCATGAAATACGTTTCGGCGAAAAATATAGGAGAAATTTAAATATTTTCGTGTACATGTACTTACGTGATTTCGTAACATCGACCAACAGTATATTTTGGGAAAATATTCAATAACGAAGGATACTAAAAGTAAAATACGAACTAAAATGATACGTGAACGTGTCTGTGATTATTGGTTTTGTAATGTGTGTATGTAATTCGCAAATTAATTGCGCAGGATTTCGGTTCGAAGACTCTGGGGAATAATTATACATAATTAAATAATTAACAAGAAATTCATTACCAAAATTATATGAGAAGGTTCCTAAAGAACGCGCTTTCGAAATGTATTTATAAAAATTCGTAAATTAATCTCAGAAATTCAATAATTTGTTAATTATCTAATATGGAATGAAAATTAAAGCGTCATCTGTGTCTTTGACCTGGAAGTTTGTGCTTCAATCAGCGCCATCTATGATTTTTAACTTAAAGTTTGTGCTGTGGTTAGCATCATCTGTGATTTAGGATTGGAACTCAATCTTCCAGTTTAAAATTATAGGTAGCGCTAACTACAGGACAAACTTTCAGCACAAAATCATAAATGGCGTTGACATCGCAGCACAAGTTTCGACTTCAAAATTATAAATGGCGTTGACATCGTAACACAAGCTTCCAGTTCAAAATTATAAATGGCGTTGACATCGTAGCACAATCTTCCAATTCAAAATTATAAATGGCATTGACATCGTAGCACAAGCTTCCACTCCAAAATCATAGATGGCGCTGATTAAAGCTTTCAGCACAAAATCACGATGGCACTGCCTGTAACACATGCTTCCAAGTAAAACACATAGATGGCGCTGTCTATAGTACATGCGTCTAAGTAAAAGACATAGATGGCGCTGACTAGTGTCGCTTTAATTTTCATTTGATATTAGATAATCGACAAATTACTCAATTTCTAAGATTAATTTATGAACTTTTATAAATGCATTTTGAAGGGGCGTTTTTTAGGAGCTTTCTAATATAATTTTGACAATAAATTTCTTGTTAATTATTTAATTATGAATAATTATTCGCTGGAGTATTCGAACGCCGTCACGTACGGTGTCAAGTAAATATTATTAATCTTTTGCGGACGAGACGGTTCGAAGTCAACCGTACCATAGTGCCGAGCTCCTGTAGCGATAGTCATTCAAAATTGCCAGCACATTTTTCTACTTAAACGCGGTTTTCGTTCATAGCACTCCAAGTCAAATACTAGATATATTAGATGTACATGCACAGATTCTCACAGATTTTTTTCTCTACTCTATCAGTTGTTTTCGCGGAACGCATATTTGAGTTTCTCGGCCATATCCATGCATTTACGTGGGACACATATATGCGTTTCTCGGCTCTATCAGTTGTTTTCACGGAACGCACATATGAGTTCTTCGGCCAACTTGATGATTTACGCAGAACGCATATATGCGGCGGTAGTCCGCAAAGGGTTAAGGAATTAATTAATATTAAATCAAAGACAAAAATTGCATAAGTGATAGAGCAATTTCGATATCGTTTTCAGTAAAATGTGCAAGCATTATCCAAAGGATATTAAAGATTAAAATTTGTTTCAGCAGCATAATCGACGGTACTTCGTGTCTGCGGTTCGGCCATATGCAATCGACTACAAATGAGCTTAAAGCTGTTCAAGTATGCACCGAAAGTTTATCGAAGAAGGGAGGAAACAAATGATATCCCCGAAACTTTTACGAAACTTTTCCTCATGTCTCGAGGAATCTCGTTAATATTTCATAGCTTTATTACTTTTCACAGCGTCTAATTCCTATTTTCGTTTTTCGGTTCGTTGAAGTGCAATTCATTTGCTTCCAAGTACAAAATATTTATAAATATAATTTCAACAATCGTCTATTAATTCTTTTACTCATTTTTTATTGCATATAACACAGAGATATATTGCATCGACGTTTTTAGAACCTGAAATGCAAAAAGGACTGGTCATATATCTGAACAAGATTTATAAAGGAAGAACTATGTTTGATTAAAAAAATATATCTTCTTTTAATCAGGAAAATATGGAAATTTTCTTATTAGGTGAAAATATTTCACATTTTCTTTAAATAAATACCGTATCAAATTTTGTAAAAATGTAAAATGTCTTCAACACGTGTTGATAGTTTAAATGCTGATAGTTTCTTTGCGATAGCTAAAATTCGGGTTAAAGAAGAATCTTCTTCTTTCATTAACATTAGAAAGAATGTCAAACTGGATATAATTTTATAAGGCTGTTTCTCTTACCTGAGAGAACAGGACCAGAGTAAAGGAACAAAGTTTGCCGGCTGTGATAGTTAATGGTAACCTGGCTCTGCATATGATAATCGTGAGCAGTTTCGCATTTCTAGGAGACAACTTGTACCATTTAGAATCGTATGCAGCATTAGCCAGCTCTGTGCTCTGAAAAAGTTGACCATTGTAGTCACGAACATTAGTTAATTCTCCTTTCGCTCATAATACCTCGATCGAAAGTTTCTCGCCCACGAAACAATACAAGAACAACTGCAGCGTCACGTAAACAAGGTAGACGAAAAGAAAGAGTAACTGATAAAACAAGTATTCCCTCGCCTCGCCGTCGAGCGACTGCAAATGAAAATTGCGACGCAAGTAGTAAAGTTTCGAGAAGTATTCGGCTCTGTTTTCGTACCATGATCGCCTGGAAACACTGGAAGCACAGCTGAATGGTGCAACCAAACATCTGAATCAAAAGCATCCAGTTGAAGCAATCCTCTACCGTCTCCATGAATCTTAAGAATGTATGTGACATAACTTGAAAATCTCGCGTAATCTCTTGTAAAAACTTATAAATTCTACCGCAACGAAGCTCAAACTCTCTCAAACATCTGCGCTCTAACACTCTCTGCTTCGAACTGTCCCTTTTCGCATCTTCGCGCTTTTATTTCGATCTGCCACATTCTCTCTTCCTAGACCAATCGTTTCATACGCGCAACATGGCGCCGTGTCCCTCAAATCTTCACGAGTCTCGCGGAAATTTAAGGGACAAAAATGAATAAAATTCTACCGCAACGAAGCTCAAACTCTCTCAAACGTCTGCGCTCTAACTGTCCCTTTTCGCATCTTCGCGCTCTTATTTCGATCTGCCACATTCTCTGCTCTTCCAAGCTCATTCTCTCTTCCTAGACCAATCGTTTCATACGCACAACATGGCGCCGTGTCCCTCAAATCTTCACGAGTCTCGCGGAAACTTAAGGGATAAAAATGAATAAAATTCTACCGCAACGAAGCTCAAACTCTCTCAAACGTCTGCGCTCTAACACTCTCTGCTTCGAACTGTTCCTTTTCGCATCTTCGCGCTCTTATTTCGATCTGCCACATTCTCTCCTCTTCCAAACTCATTCTCTCTTCCTAGACCAATCGTTTCATACGCGCAACATGGCGCCGTGTCCCTCAAATCTTCACGAGTCTCGCGGAAACTTAAGGGACAAAAATGAATAAAATTCTACCGCAACGAAGCTCAAACACTCTCAAACATCTGCGCTCTAACACTCTCTGCTTCGAACTGTTCCTTTTCGCATCTTCGCGCTTTTATTTCGATCTGCCACATTCTCTCCTCTTCCAAACTCATTCTCTCTTCCTAGACCAATCGTTTCATACGTACAACATAGTGTCGTGTCCCTCAAATCTTCGAATAAGCTCATTGCTATACACTCGCAATCGATACTCTAGCCTAAACATTCGTTCCATTCATGCCGAGGACTTTCGTTCTCGCAGTAGAAAGATTCTTCTTCGTTTAAAATTCGAAGCAACACTGAGAGACACAAAAGATCTGACGAATCTACAACTCGCTCTCGAGTAATTCGCACATTCGCGAAAATTTAGCAAACTTTTCGTGGGAATTCTCGAAACTTTTGTTTCACACGAACCTGTTGAGATACTCGTGCTTCCGGACGATCTCCTTTAACTTGGTCTGCAAGTCTTGCTTGTCGTATGTCTGGAACCTCTTCAATTGATCCTTCAGGTTCATAAGCTGTGCACACACGTGCAGAATTAACATGGCGACAAACGTGTCGACAGCTGTATAGCCGGCGGCTGCATACGCAGATCCCATAAATTGAGCAAGTACTGTCAGCTCGTAGTTCGGGCTGGTGTCGATGTCGTAAGGGAAATAAGCACGAAAGAGCAGTTTATTGTCGTTGTATTTACTGGACAAGATGCGTAGAATGAGGTAAGTGAAAACCACGCTGTAAGATAGCATAGTGCTCATTCTTATAATTTTTTTCGTCATCCCAGCGATCGTTATCATCGTTCTACGCTCGTTAACGTCCGTCACTGTGTTCCAGTCGTGGGCCATGCACTTCAGCAGAGATTTCAATTCTTGCAAGGGAAGAAAATGCCAGATGGAATATACCTCAAAGCCTTGTTCACCGAGAAACTTCGCTTTAAGTGAATGGACATATAAAATTCGCGCTCAGCAGTGTATGCAAATTAACTTAACTTTATTAACCTACATTCTCTCGTGGTAATCAAACGAATTAAGGCTAATGGAAGAGCTTGGAGCTTGCTGGAATTCTTTTAATAACGAACGGAATTGCAAATAGATTGTTAAAATTATTTGTAGATAGCTTACAGTTAAAATTTGAAAGATCGAGGATGAAAAATGCGAATTCGTTTTTGATTCGCGTATAAATATAATATCGTAGGATTTTTTTGTTTTTATCAAAATATCCGACATAGGAGCTTCGTTTCTAATTAAAATTCCGTACACTTTTCACGACCGTGTTTAGTTATAATTCTTAGGAGTATGCAAAGCTTACGTTTGCCGTGGATCCAGAAGATGCTGATCTTCAGAATCGAAATTGTGAAAGTAATATTACCTATCGATAAATTCTCGATTATTAGATTGAAATCGTCCGCGATTAGCGGTAGATTAACCATCTGCGGGATGCAGAGGAAGCATAGCAACACGAGGAACGGCATCAGCACGATGTAACTCGATGGCCGGTTCCATTTTCTCTCGTCTGGCCAGATACCCATGAACTTCATCGCGTAATAGTTCCAGGTATACACATACTTCAAATCTGACACATAAGAATAGTCGACGAATAATTTTTCCCTTACTTTTCACTAAAAGTAAAGTTACTTTTCTCTAATAGTAAAGTTACTTTTCTCTAAAAGTAAAGTTACTTTTCTCTAAAAGTAAAGTTACTTTTCTCTAAATTTTCCGCTTAACCCTAGATTCATAAACACACGTCTCTCATACACCCTCAATTAAAAGAACTCTTACAGCATGTGTACGGAACATCGCGATAGTTTGTGCCTAGAATGCACAGATTGATTTTTTCAATTTTTTTTTTCATGTTTAAATTGTCAATAAAGGTTGTCTCTAACTAATATTTGTAGATTTTTATTAATATCTCACGTGATACTTAAATTAGGTGACCTTAAGAGTAAGGTGTATCAGAGACATATGTTTATGAACAATGTAACCGTAAATAAAGTTTATGAATCTAGGGTTAAAAATACACAGCGTCATTTTTTCTATTTTTATTTTATCAACAAGTAGATAAAATATATGTTTAAGGGAAAATTGTTGTTGGATGTTGGATGTTTGCGAATTAACATGTCAAATTACCTCCATGGATATCCATCGTGGCCTCCTTTTCGTAACTGAACTATATCTGTCCTCGCATTCAAAACCTATCCCATTTTCTCGGCGCATGCCCCCTTCATTCCGAATATTAATTATTCACGGTTATGGAGTTCACCGAGTTCTCCATCGCATGTTCTAATTGAATGGAATATTATAGTTCGGCACTTGGAAATATTCGCCTGTAATTATTCATATCCTCGTGGAAGAGACGAGAAACATGGAAAAAGGAATAGAAGGTACTCGCGTTGGTTCAACTCAATGAATTGTATTCTTCTTTCGTGAACGCGAGTAAAGTTTGTGGATAACCAAATATAATTTAATACGTAAAATTATTGACACTTAAGTGAAAATGAAAATTAATACTTGCATAAAGATTTCTTTGAACAATGAATATGATACGTGGAAATTTTGTGAAACACGAAGCTGAATTATAAGGTTAATAACTTGACTTTTAAATTATTGTAATTTGTTCGATATGATACGTAACTGTTAACACGGAGTTTTAGTGTTTCCAGGGTTTAATTTTGTAACACGTTTATCGTGTTTTATTTCTATTACGCTTTCTCGTGATGGAACCAATTTTTAATATTAATATCAATATTTTGTGCGCTGTATTATGGAAGCAAAAATTAATTTCTTATTTCGTTTCTCCTTTCTTCAGTGATAACTCCAAGTGTTACTAGAGATGCATGAATGAACAAAAGGAGAATTTTAAAGAAGACGGTGTTTCTGCAAGCCGTGAGTTCGAAAACATTCTAATTTTTTAATTGTTTTTTATACCACTGTATAATACTTGCTCGATACAATTATAATATTTTTCTTATCTCATTATGTACATAAATCGTTAATATTTATTAAATATCATATAACCAAATGTATTTGTTCGATAATCAAATCATGGTGCGTATTTTATTGCCATAAATGATCATGTTTCGATGAAAAATCGTACCAATTACGATCATATGCTAATTCGAATGGGAAAAATAATTAAATCTTGAAAAGAAAAGAAATTAGAACTTGAAGAAAGGAATATATTATAATATATAAATATATATATATATATA
>NIJG01000055.1:523501-533712 GCA_002201625.1 Euglossa dilemma | reverse complement strand
ATTCGGATCATTCACGTTCCTTTATGTTTCGTTTCGAAATCCTTTGATAAAAAAATCCTCCAAATAATCGAATATTCTAATTAAATCTGTTACTAAATTTCACAAACTTCGCACGATGAATCGGAAGATATACACCAGATACATCCAGGTATTATAAATTTTTAAACCACATAAGTATTGGGTTATTCGGAAAGTCATTTCGTGTTTTTCTTTTGGTGAAAGTGAAACACAATTTTTAAGCCAAGACGTTTCACGTGATCATGAACGGTTGAATTCGACAAATTTTTCTGTTGGGAAAAAACGAAATTACTTTTCGAATAACTCAATATAATATCAGGTCTAGTAATAATTAATGTCGTTTTCCAATACATTTTATAATCTAATTTATCGAAACAAAACAAAAGGATTTAATCAACGATATAGTTGCCATTGCTTTCAACTACTTGTGTCCAACGCTCAAGTTGCACCTTAAATCCTTTATCGTAAAATTCTTGCGATTTCGATTCAAAAATTTCGGCCAAGAAATTTTTTAGGTATTGAAATGTTTTCCAAGAAGAAGATTTTGCAAGAAACGAAACAAATGATAATCGAAAGGGACAATATCGGGAGAATATTCAGATTGAGAATATTCCCATCCCAACTCGCATAATTTTTCCATGATTTTTGCAGTATGCGATCGTGCGTTATCCTGATGAAAAATTGCGCCCTTCCGATTAATCAGTGCGAGTTCTTTTTCTCTCAAAGCTCGAGCTAACCTTTCCAATTGTGTACTGTATATTTCACTTGTAATGAAAATCCATTACAGATATTTTTTGCAGCCTCGTTTGCTTTTCTTCGCAACTGGAACTCGTAAAGCAAGCAATATCGAATATGCTTCTTATCTGCCACCTTTTTAATCCTAGATTCGAAGAATAAAACAGTACAAACGCAAACTTTTTGTAGGAAAGCTTGTTAATTACGCTTCGCACTTTTTGTATGTATCACATGTTTGTAGTTATGTTGATGAAACTAGAGGCGAGCAGAATTTTAAACGAATACTAAAAAACGACATTAATTATTACCAGACCTGATTACGGAAACATTGATTGCGGAAACCTAATTCAATGCGACAGTAGTAGTTCAAAAGCGTAATTTCACGCGAAAATGGTGCTACAGAAACGTCACTCTATGCAAATATAGTATATATTACGCCATTAATTATAACTAGACCTAATAGAACTACAGAAATCTAATTCATCGTAAAAATAGTCATACAGAAACGTAATTCCACGCGAAAATAGTACTACAAAAACGTCACTCTATGCAAATATAGTACAGATTACGCCATTAATTATAACTAGACCTGATAGAACTATGGAAAACTAATTCCACGCGAAGGTAGTAGTACAAAAATGTAATTCCACGCGAAATAGTACTGCAGAAACGTCACTCTATGCAAATATAGTACAGATTACGCCATTAATTATAAGTAGATCTAACAGAACTACAGAAACTTAATTCAACGTCAAAAAAGTAGTACAAAAGCGTAATTCCACGCAAAAATAGTACTACAGAAACGTCACTCTATACAAATATAGTACATATTACGCCATTAATTAAAACTACATCTAATAGAACTACGGAAACTTAATTCAACGTCAAAATAGTAGTACAAAAGCGTAATTCCACGCGAAAATGGTATTACAGAAACGTCACTCTATGCAAATATAGTACAGATTACGCCATTAATTATAACTAGACTTAATAGAACTACAGAAATCTAATACATCGTAAAAATAGTAATACAAAAACGTAATTCCACGCGAAATGGTATTGCAGAAACGTCACTCTATGCAAATATAGTACATATTACGCCATTAATTATAACTAGACTTAATAGAACTACAGAAATCTAATACATCGTAAAAATAGTAATACAAAAACGTAATTCCACGCGAAAATAGTACTACAAAAACGTCACTGTATGCAAATATAGTACATATTACGCCATTAATTATAAATAGATCTACTAGAACTACAGAAACTTAATTCAACGTCAAAATAGTAGTACAAAAACGTAATTTCACGCAAAAATGGTACTCCAGAAACCAAAAATAAATAAGTTTAATATAAATAAGTTCATACAAGCATAAACTTATCCAGGGTAGTACGTTCCTTGCGTTACAACATTCTTTATCCTTTAATATCCTTTTTCTATAGATCGCTTAACCCCTTGACATACAAATAAAATGCGCGTGGACGCGTCCGTAGGATATCATTTTATTTAGCTCAATTGTGGACGCTTATGTGCAAGCTTAGAAACAGGACGTTTTATTTTCGAATTCACAATCGACTGCGAAGCAAGCAACTTATAATGTAAGACACAAGCATTATAAATAGCTATATTAACCCTTTGCACTCGAGTGGCGACTGTCAGGCACCATGAAATTTCGAAGACCTGTATTAATTAATTTACCAAATTTCAGATGATATAACAATACGCGAAAAATCGGAATCGAATAATTGTACGTGTTAATTATTACACCATTCTTTGTGTAGCACTCAAAAAAATAACGTCAGTTTTATAGCAGAAAATCTGTAAGTTTCTACTCTTCTGTAGCTAAAAAATCGCCGAGTGCAAAGGGTTAAACGCGTGGAAGAATTTTTTTTATACCCTTTTAGACACTTTCATCGAAGACAGTTCTTGATATCTTAGAGACGTCAAAGTCTATAATAGCACATGAAATGAATGACGTTTCACATATTCATTATAGCAATGACATATTATCATTGTATGTCAAAGGATTAACCACTTGCGCTGGAAAGACGTGCCATGCGCGTCGTAATGCTTTTGTCACGGAATCGCCAACGACGTGGTATGTACGTCGTCATGCGATTGTTACAGAAACAAAAACGACGTGCATGGCACGTTAGGTGGGATTGTTGCCAGAGCACAGATCATCATTGCACTGCATAGTGTACAGTTATCAATATTTAACCCATATTCTAAAATGGAAAGCAAAAGTGAAGCATCAAACACTTTGTGACGCCTCCCAGCGAGTTACACTGAACCGTTCTGTGACATAATCGGTGAATTTTTTGCCAACGCAAGTGGTTAATATCCAACGCGATCGGTATAACGATCCTCTGCAATTAAAATATCTGTTCTTCCAGTACTTTACTATAGAAATTCGCTACTTCTGGCCGTGTTCGCGTTAATGTTGACCGCTCTGCTACGCAAGATGCAGGAAATGAACATCGAGGTGCCATATTGGATCTCCACGACCACGTCGTTCGTCTTAAGCAACAGGGCTGGACGTTTCCTTATTCTCACCGACGACGATTCCAAATTGTCCACCGAGAGAATACTCAGCCCAGAAACCGAAGATAACTCGGAATTGCCGAAACCTCGAACAAGCCCGAAGGAATCATCGTGGAGACACTTCGCGGCCATCATCGAGTGGTTGTCCTTCTTCCTCGTCATTTTCATCTACATCATCATTATTATCATCCTTGTACCATCTTCATGAAAATCACTCTCTGTTCTACGCCTCATCGAAAGTCAACTGTAGATTCTCATTTTTAATAAACGATCATTTATAGCGATGCTCCTCTTTTTTTACTTTATGGATCTTTATGTTTGTTCGTTCTTAATCTTAAATTAGCTTTCTCTTTTACCTTTAACACTCAACCGATACCTGAACAATTAATTTTATTAATAAACACTTTTATAACGCTAAGTTAAAGTAAAGGAAGTTTAAGTAAAAAGAAATCTTCGAGTTACGATAATAGATGGATGTTTCGATCAATTTATCAGTGTAGTAGATAATTAAATATAGTTACGAGATATTTTGACTGAAGTAGACTATTTGTATCGTTTCGTTCTGTTTATAATTTAGTGTCCTTTTTCCAAGTATCACCTCGATTTGCTTTTTCGGTTGGTTTTATTTTCCATTAGTTTCAATTCGCTTCCAAGCTTTCTCTTGGTCTTTGATCGAGTAGAAATAACGTTAGACCAGTCTGGTTTCTCTGAGACGATTTTTCGAATGAAAATGAAGTCGATTTTCTATTTGAAAACCGTACAAACGAAAATTGTAAAACCGATAGAAGCGTGAATGATAAGGAACGAAAGGGGGCGGTTTTCGGTGTCCTCGGTTTAACATTTCACTGGGCGTGCGACTGTTCTTCTCGATCTATCGATCTGCAGTCACTGTGGATCTGCCGTTTCGTTCCTAGCTCTCACGGTTAAATATGAAGGGTCTATTTTTCGTTTTATTCGTCATCTACGACATTCTGTTGATTAACCAAGGAATCTTCGCGTTCCTCAATTGCAAAAACATCCAGAACAATTCTACGCTGTTACGGCTAAACGAATATCTGTTTTGCAATTACGATAATTACGTGAGAAGCACGGAGAAGGATAAAAGTATCACTAACATCGATTTTGGGATGAGCGTATATAACTTCGAAGTTGTGAGTAATTTTTCTTCGTCTTTGAGTTATTTTTCTTTATAAGTTGTCGCGTGATATAAATTTACCGATGCTCTGTAACATGCAATCGAGATATTTAGGAGCTTAGTTCAATCTTAATAGAAGATTAATCGACGAATCTTCGATACCTTTGTTTATTCTTTACTTTACTTTATTTCTATCCGTCAGAATGAAATGGTGAAAACCGTCGACTTCAACGTTTTTATAAGAATGGTGAGTGAAGCAATTCGTTAATGTATTTTTGAGCAATATCAAAGAAAATTTGAAATATTTTCGTGCTTTTTAAATAAACGACAGGTCTGGAACGACTCTCATTTCGTGTGGAATCCGCAGGATTTCGACAATATTTCTACTATTCGCGTAATGAGCTACATGATCTGGAATCCGGATATCGTGTTGCACAGCGTGTAAGTTGTCGATAAAAATGCTTGTGATTTAAACTAAATGTTCGCTAACAAACAGTATGACAATGGTTTCTAATAAATTATCTCTAACTTGGAATCTAAAGGATCCATCTGTGGATCATTAATTAACATAATTCTACGAACAGTTATCCGCCAAACGAAGGATTTCGTTTGCAGTTTGCAAGTTTCATTAGTGAAGCCTGATCATTTGATTATTACCATTTATCTGGACGTTTAGATCGATTATGGGCTTCGATACGAAGCTACCAACAGTCCAGTGTGTGATACAGTATGATGGTACCATAGTTTGTGTTCCACCGACGACATACGAAACACTCTGCGACTTTGATCATACTTGGTGGCCTTACGATATGTTAAACTGCTCCATGTATATTGCCTCGTGGGCCCATTCGAACAACGAAATTACTCTAAATACTACAAATTTCAGTTTCGAAGGCCAAGTGCGTATAACAATTCATTTTGTATTATCATAACTCTCTTACACTTTACGATTCTATACTTTTACTGAGAAAAGTTATGGAACAAATTGTGCGAATCTTTGTACATTCTTCTGAGATTTTGAATTTTAATATACGTAATCCAGAAGACAGAGAATATATAAAAATTCGCAAATGGTTACTTTGTTCCTTAACTTTTATCAGCAAGCGTATATTTCTAAGCTTTGATTGTATAATTTATTATTAAATATTAATTTAATTTTTCATTTGCAGCTTCTAGTAGATTCGCACGATAAAAATTTGGAATGGGAGGCAGTGCAAATTTCTCAAAGTAAACGTGTAATTGACTCTAAATTTGGCTTAGGCTTCAGCACCGACTTATTATCCTATAACGTTCTCTTAAGAAGATATTCCTCCATTTATAGCATAGTATACATGACTTTGGCTATAGGTTCCTAAAATGTTATTTATTATTTATAAACTATATTACATCGTATTATATTATAACGAGAATTATCTTATATTTGCATATAGTTTTAATGATGATGACGTTGATGGTACTGTGGTTAGAGCCGAAGTCCACGGAACGTATGGTAATGGCGAATTTTAATTTCGTTTTGCATCTTCTTTCCCTATTGGAATTGAACTGGTCACTTCCTTTCAATGGAGCCAATCCACCACAATTGCGTGAGTCATTGAATTTTTTTTCAACGATGAATTAAAGAAAAATGGAATAATTAAATAACATTGGAGAAACTTGAAATTTGTTACTTCAAGTAGGCATTTTATACTTGGTAAACGATATCATCTTGCTTTTCTTCTTTTTAGTTGTGTTCTATGAAAAATCTCTTGTCTTATCCACATTCTCGCTGATACTCACTAGTACTTTGCGATATTTAGAAGAATTAAACACAGAAGCACCAATGTGGATATCCTTGACCACAGTTTCAATTTTGAAAAGCAGAGTAGGTCAAGTATTTTTAGTAAGCATTTTGGATCCAAAAGTATCGGCCAGAATCGAAATGAACGTAGACGACAATACAAATTTGATGTCCCTCGATAAAAAAGAGTCTACCTGGAGATACACCTCTATTTTGATCGGATGGCTGGCTTTCTTAAGCGTTTTATTCATTTATGTAATAATACTAATTGTTTTTCTACCAACGAGCTGGTCCCAAAGTTCCTTTCCGTTAAAATCTAATTTATAAATCGGTTTCTTAATTGGAATTAAAAGTATTCCTGATTCGATTATAGTATGCGTTAAATAATTCAACCTCGAGTGTATAGTATTTTTTGCGATGTAGAGAAGAATCAAGAAGTATTAGATGTTTGAAAGAAACACTCTTTTTTCTTATAAATACATTTATTCTGGAAAAACATGTTAATTGACTACGTCAATCAGATCCATTTTTGCGTTTGTTAACAGTGCGACCAAGTTTATCTTAAAATGTCATCGTTACGTACAATGAGATGTAACAATAGAAAAAGAACGATATACATCGATAGTTCTGCGTGAAACTTACTTTAGATGAGGTTTATATAGATTTACTTGCGGCATAAAACATGGATAATTTTAGCGAACAATAGAATAAAAAATTTGTAAAAGTGTAGTCGCTAATAAGTGCTAAATGCAGAGAATTAGAAAACACTATACTCCTTCGTTTATCAGAACTTACTCGGTGTTCTGTCAACAACTTCTTACATTATGTACACATTACAGTTTAGCATTTACGCGAATTACATGCACTACATACATGATAAATTATACACATTAAAAACGAAAGAACTAACTGGAAGAGTGAAAGCAATTCTAAATTCATTTTACAGACTTTTCATTTTGCTTCCTAGAATAAAGTAACTAGAATAAATGAAAGCATGATGTATTGCAAAATATTGAAGAAAAATTGAATTGTTAAAGAAAATTATGCAAGTATTGAAATGGTTATACAAAGGAGACGAGAGATACGGTCAAGAGACAAGGTGGAATGACGTGAATTTCATTGTGACTGATATAATAGATAATCTTTTAGAACCCGCGGAAGTGGAAGCGAATCAATTGCGTTCCTTTTAGTATATTGTAGTATAGCATCACGGCAGGCACTTTGTAGGGTAGATACTGCTGAAACAGAATTATTAAAAATGAAAAATTAATTCTTTTTTTAAATATCATACCTAAGAGGGAAAAGGAACATACCACCATATAGCTGAACTATCCTGACTTGTTTCGTGTTACCATATACTTCTACTACAGCACGCAAAGGTCCTGCCTTGTATGGTATGTCTTTCCCACATACACCTTGGTCTTCACCGTTAATTATGAAGTGCATCTCTGCCTCATCAGAACCAGATTGTGGCACATACATAATTCCAATACGACTACCAGCATCTGTAGGTAAGATATATTGAGAAGAATCAATTGTGTTTGGTCTTAGAGCATTAAATGGAATAACTCCACGAGAAGTTTGCACATTTACTCCATCTGTGATTAATTTCTTTTCTCCAGATGGTACTCCTCCACCTTAAAATATATATACATTAATATAAATTCAGCGAATAGAATTGGAAATTATATAGACTATAGTTCCAAGTCTTTACCATAGATTCCAAGATTACCCCATATGGTATGGCTCTTGGTAATAGCGAATATCCATGTATTTCCAAGCTTAGCTAGATTAGGCATACCATATTGTGGCAGACTGGCCGAGGCAGGATCTATAAGAGTGAGCCCCAGTCTCATATGTCCACTCCATCCTTCTTCTGTGCTCTCGATCTCTACCAAGAATATTTCACCTGGTTGCAGTGGTTTCTCGCTGAAGGCTAGAGAGTTTGCAAAACTGGTCGTGCGATATGCCACTGTATTATCTTCGCAAAGCATAATATTCTCCCCGTGGACCGGGTGAAATCTAGTTACAATCTTCCTTGATTTTTCGGTCATCGTACTATATTATAATTACTGGAGAAATCAACTCCAAGCACTGGTACTACAAGTTTTTCAGAGTACTGGAGCAGCCTGATTTCACGATAAACCTCATTGAGAAAAATACGAAAAGAGTAGCTTAAAACGTTCCGATATTTCGTAGAAAAGAACCAGGATGCACTTCCCGCGCCGTAGAGTGGATTTAAATGATACATTGGAATGCTTTCGGTAATTTACATGGTTATGCGATTTAGCGGCTGAAAAGTGAGGTTAGACATTCATCTCAGCGACCTTTTCATCAAAACTGCTTTAAGAGCTACGTTTTAGCACTCTCGGTGTACGCGTATACCGATTAAAATACGTTGTCATAACCAAATTTTACTCGGAAACGAACTTTCAAGCAAGAACGAAAGCAGGCACAAGACTTACGACGATCTGACGGATATGATACTACGAGAAACGAAACAGAAACAGCTGATTGGATATGTGTATGACAGTAGTGTAGCATTGGTTTGAATGCCACGATGTTATTGAACGAAGTTTAATAAATTATATGAGAATGAAATAGTAAATGATTTGTCATCGAATGATATTACTGCGTGAAAAATAAAATTATAATATTAACGTTAACATAGGAAATGTAAGAAAATTTTACACGAAGCAATTAATTTTAAATTACATGTCAATGAAACTGTTATAATAAACTGGTAAATATTAAAACTTTCTTTTCTTGTATAAGAAATAAACGGCATATAATTCTTTATTTTAATTCTAAATTACGAATTAGACATTATACAAGTCCTAACAAATTTTAGGTTTAGCATAATATACATAATATTACGATATCTATCTATTTAAATTATTTTACATTCGAAAATTATATTTTACTTTGTACTAAAGCATAACTTTTATTTTAAACACCACAAGCTTACACCACGATAATGTTGCTACGAAGAGTGACCCGCCCTACACTCCTAATTTCATCCTCCCATTTCGTATGTATTTCGTCCACCACATTATTACCAACAAGATTTCTCACTTTACTGTAACGAAAAAGATTTACGATTCAATAACGGAGTTATCAATCTCCGGAGCGATTAAAACGATTATTTTCTTTAAATACTCAAAAATTAAAACAGCTAATTGCAATCGCAATTATCGTGCACCGTGTAATATTTTAATTAAAAATAAAAACAGAGAAAACTAAAATAAACGCTGTAGAATTTCAGACATTTATTTAAAAGTAATCTAGCCGGCATAATAAGTTCTACACGATTTTCAAATTAAATTGAAACCGTAAACTATTTGGAGCATGCATCTTCCGTTGTAGATCATCTGATACTTCTGCGTTGAAATATTCTATATTTACATGTCTCGACGATTTAGCCAGTGAAACCTTAAATTACTTAAATCATTAACTTAAGCTAATTTAATTTATTTCAAATGAAAAAAAATTCTATAAACGGTGAACAAAATATCGTTCGCAATTTGAAAACATTATGGTTACTCGCGGTAGATCGAAAATCAATTAGAAAATACACATAGCACCGATTCACGGGGCTCGTACGTAACGTGTCGTCTGTCTCACGGTCACGAAACGAATGAGACGGGTATCAGTTCCGACTGGACCCGAAGTTGAGTTCGGCAGTTGCGAGGCCGCGTGGTGGGGGTAACGCGCAGTGGTGGGGGGAAGCCATGCGTACACGCGTCGAATAATTATGAATGAACGTAGTAAAAGTGGTTTCTTTGTTTTATTTTCGTTACCGACAACGTATAATAATTTTCCGTATATCCGAAAATGAAATTTCACGAAAGATAACCTTCATTTCGATAGAATATTCTTAATAAAAGGAATTTTAAGGTCGGGGAAAAAGGAATCCATTACTTTTATAAATTATAATGTAATAATAATTATAAATTATAGTTTAATAATAATTATAATTTATAATTTAATAATAATTA
>NIJG01000055.1:491775-523468 GCA_002201625.1 Euglossa dilemma | reverse complement strand
TATAATTTAATAATAATTATAAATTATAATTTATAAAAATAATGGATTTTGTTTTTACCCAACCTGATATATAATATTACAACTTCCAGGAAATAGTCGAATAAATTAAAATAATCATGCATATTTCATATACATGTTGCAGAAACTTGTATTCTGATTCATCTGAACAGACGAGAAAGGAGGACATGTAACATGTACTTGAAATATTTATTTCACAAGCAATTTCAGTACAACGATAGAGATGTACGGCTTATTTCTAAAATAATTTCTCCCTTAAGAAACGGTGATCCTTAATAAATTACAAGTTTTCCCAACTCTTCTTCATCAGACCCGTACTATACATATTATAAATTAACGCAGCGTCAAACATTCTTACAAAGGACAAACGCAAACAACTCGTACATCTGTTATGAAGATAAGAGAATAAAGTATGATACGGTCGATTGCTATTGAACGGAATCATGATTGTATCAGTGAAAGTTATTGTCCTCTTATATCTGAACTTACAATTCTATCAGTACAACGTTATATTAAATGTATTTTATAATAACTTCGTTAAATCTAGAATAAATTTAACGCGAATTATTTTGTAATAATTTAGTTAAGTCTAATGTGAAATTAAATTAAAATAATTGTCTTAATTCTAAACGAATCTTCAATACCACTGCTCTTAGTTAAATTAATTAAAATGTATGAAATGGATATTTAATTCATATTAGTCTGATAAGAACAGGATTGTTAATCAAAAGCAACAGTTAGCTTTGGATAAATATGTTTTCCAACGTTATATATCGTTATTGTCTTTTGTCCATTGGAAGAATATTCTATTATATATCAGATAATCGAAATATTCATTGTTTTTTTGCCTTTCTCGTTCAATTCATCTTATTCCTTTCCCTACGATTCTGATTAATTTAGACGGAAATAATTGACGTTCATTGTACGTGTCTTCGCTAATCTAATTTTTGAACATAATTTCCCTTTAACACTTAATACGTAACGATAGTTCCTTAAATTACTAGCAATTCCTAAAAGAGTTAGAGAAAAACTTCCTGTTTACTTCGAACGTTTTCTTATATAGATTCCTTTTCCTCTGGTATCTTTCCTTTTTTCCCTTTCTTTCGTGGTGCAATTATCTAGAAATTTCTAAGCTTAGCTAATATATAACAAAAACCAATATGACAAATACGGGAGCCTCGACGTTTGTGGTTTTAATCACTTTTATTGTAAATTAGACGAACGGTACTAATGCGCTACATAAACTAAAATTTTAATCTAAAATTACTACGAGATTTAAAGTTTCTTTTGTTCCAGAATGACAATACAATTCGTAAAAAGTAAAAAAAAAAAAAAAACTCGAATGAAATTTAAGTTTTTCAACGATTCTTCTTCGACAAGGAAACATACAATCGACAAGAATCACAGAACAAGCTTTCAATTTGAACACACACTTGGAACGATATGTCTCCCATCCAGGGAATCTTTTCTAACATAAAAATTCTATTTCCAGGCAAAAGATTCGAACCAGACGATATCTCTGTTCTTCGCGAAGCATGTGCTCTCTTCGTCTTTTCGTTCTTTCCGTATTCCTGCTCGCGAAACGCTCAAGAATCTCTCGGAACAAAGCTTGGTAAGTCTTTCGCGCTTTATTTCGTACAATGATTACTATCTCGTCGACAATAAGGCTGGTTTCGAGGTAATTGACAAAACACGAGACTAACACGAACCCCTTACCCGGCAATTCGAACGCTAACGAATCGTTCCAATTCCGTGAAAAATGGACACCTTCGGGAAGCAAGCAATATCAGTTTACTCTGGAATTCCACGTTGCCAAATAAAGGGTCGATCGTTTGATTCAACGAAGAGAAAGTGGCGGAATAACCAGAATAAACAGAAGACGCTTCCGGAAATTCTACATTGGTTTTCTCTTCGTTTGTCACAGGTATACACGATCCCTGTTACCTCGATTAACATTATACATAGGACACAGAGAATCACAGTTTCCGTTGTTTGAAGATGAACCATTTCTGAGAGAAACTCTATGAAAATAGAATACGATTGCGAAGTATTTATTGACTTGGAAATGAAAATCCGGATCTACATCGAGAACACGAACAATTGACATTGTTGCGAATTCGCACCGGTTACTTCATGCGATTCCGTTGATTTACATTTCTAACCATTGCAACGGACAGCGCGTGTTCTAATTATTAGAAATATAAACCAGTCGAACTGCACGGTATCGTTAACGCAAAATCGCAACGACGTTGAATCGCTGTTACAACTCTTATTCTCTATTCCCTTGATCGTTAACAAGGATAGTAAACGCCGCTTCGTCGGAATTTCAGGACATCGATATATTAGAAAGTATTGCATCGACGCTAAACGATAATTTGTTCTTGACTTACGGAAAAAAGAAATCGCATATCGGAATGCAAGACGAATGCACGCATACACGAAATTACATGTTCGATCACGTTTGATCGTTTCGACGTAACGTAACCGAAATAGTCGACTTTTCGCCTTCGCATCGAATACACAAATGCGTTTTACTGTTTCGTGATAATTCGCCTCGAGGATCGAACGTCGACGTGTGCGAGCGTCGTAAATTAAAACGTTTCACTCTTATATCGATGGATAAATAGGAACGAGTATCGCGTAAATAAACGAAATGCTGCTTATTCCAAATATCATTCATCGGTACACGTTTCTTTTCTCGTGCGGACATTCAGATTCTCTATTAGTACCTAAACGTGTAGCACCTACGTGTAAGTACATTACAAAAGAAGCCACAAATTGTTCCTTATGATAAGTACGAACTAAATCACGTAAATAATACTGTAAAATTACCCTGAATATACTGGCTAGCTTTCTGTCACTTGTTATTTCGTAAAATAATACATTTTCTATGCTAAAAATGCCACGTGAATCATGTTCTGCTGATAAAAGGAGGCGAAAAGAAAAGAATAATTGCGACAGCTCGCAGTGTGCTGAAGAAATCATGCGCACGCTTTCTGGAATTCATCATTCGTACACATTCGTTCAGAAGTCAAAGAATTGAGATACAAAAAAAAAAAAGAAAAGAAAGAAAGAACCGTCTATAAGTACAATTTACAGTGCCTAGAGGTAACAGGATGATTACAGGAGATTGATTCTAGGCTATAATTCGGTTATTAATGGCAAAGAACTAAATTAGCCGCAAAGGTACGTTCTCGTAGGAAAATAATCGATTCATTGTCATCTTGAGATCCCTCCGTTGTCTTGTTATAGAATCAAGTTACGTGTATTTCTCTTCTTTTTCTTTTCCGTTTAGTCAATCGTCATACCGCGTATTTTTCCATGAAAAATATCCTATCTAAAGCCATCGTAGATTTACGGCAACGGTGTTTGAACCGCGGAATCCGCGACTTTCCGAGACTCTCCGTCGTCGTTTCCGTTATTCTCTTTCTCCTCGTTCTCTATTTCCGCTTTCCGAACTGTCGCATAGTTCTTCAAGTATTCCACCACTTGCATGTGTCCGAACGTCTCTGCCTCATCGATCGGCCTTTTACCCCATCTGAAAGTCGAATATTTCCTTCAAGAATTGCCACTTCGATTTTTGATATTTTAACTACAGATTTTTCTCGATTGACTCGCCAGATATCGGTCTAAGAAAAATCATCGTTGCGTATAACAATGAAATTTACCTGTCCTTAGGCTCGTGAGGCACTCCGCATTGTTCGATGAGAAATTCGACGCAATCTAGGTGGCCCTCACTGGCAGCCAAGTGCAAAGCTGTTCTGCCGTCATAATCCGGCAGTGTCATGTCCATTCCGCTCAAACGATGCCTGAAATTACGGTTAAATTAATATAAAACGTTGCAATCTACGCGTCTGTATCGTTAGCAGTCCTATTTTCTAATTTTTCCTATGGAAACTAGGATATTCATTGACTATATCGTAGTGCGAATAATCTTACAAATCACTGGCCTATATCGAAACAACTGGAATCATAAGATTTACGTCACGTATCATTGCGCGAATTAGGGAACTCTTAGATGTAAGAAGTAAATTCTTAAGATACGTCTCGAGAGTAGGAAAGCTGACGGATATTGATAACGAAAGAATCGAATTAAAAATTAACCTTCTCATCGCCGTGACATCGCCGCTGGCAGCGCTGAACAGAAGATTAACGATAGAGAGCCCTTTGGTCTCGTACTTGTGCCTTCTTGGGTCCTTTTTATTAGTCGCGTGCTTCAGGTTGTCGTACCTGTGATCATAGTAGGTGCTACACTAATCGGGACGGGATGGAAAACGACGGGATACCAATGAACATAGACGATGTAAAGAAGAGAGTAAAAGGCAGAGCGTGTTTGTTCGGATTCGGTAATGTTCGTGCAAGGTTGTGTGTAGCGAGGGTTGTGAGAAAAGCAAAGGAGGGAGAACAAACAGTTTGATTAATGTGTGTTATCACTGATCTCGAGTTTCGAGAAATAGCTATTCTTATATAAAGAGTAATCGAGATAATCGAGAGAGAGAGAGAGAACTAAGCGGATCAACTGGACTTCTCTAAGTTTCGTGTGTTCGCATCTAGTATCATTCTCTATTCTCTTTTGCAAAAGCTAACACATTGTTTCTCTTGTGATCGTTAGTGTGCAAAAAAATAACTAAAAGTGTCAGTTGCATCTATGCAAGCACGCTAAGACGATGGATAGCAGGCGTACCTATGGAAATTGAACTCGGAAACGAGTTCCTCGCAGAATTGCACGCCTCTGCATGAGTTTCCTAAGGGGTCCAACGGCGGGGACCATGTACAGATGCCCATCACGTTTGGTATCACTACCAATAAGCTTCCCGATACTCCAGATTTCGCCGGGATGCCAACCTATCGGTATTACACGATTTCTTTTTAGTAACAATCGACGAGAAGCATTTCGAAGAAGATGAAAAGTTACCTTGAACGCGAACTGGCCGCTGTAATCGTACATTCCGCAGCTGTGCATTAAACTTAGAACATCTCGAACGCTGTCTGGTTTTAAAACCTTTTCCTCGGTGATCGGACAGATGCCACCGTTCGCCAGAGTGGCCGCCATCACAGACATGGTGTCGCAGTTCGCCTCCATGGAACAACACTTTACAAAGAAACTATCGGTTAAACGGTTTCTTAACGACGTAAATCTTTTCTTACGGTTTTCATCGAGTAACAGCAAAAGAAAAACGAAAAGGATTTACCTGGAAATAAAAATCCATGATTTCTCGCAGGTTCGACTTGTCCGGATAACAATTGTGCTCTCTCATGTAGAATCCAAGCGCGTAATTTCTGTCAGCAGCTTCTCGTTCGGATAGAAAGACAGCGTTGTTGAAACCTAGGTTCTCCTCGCCTGCTAGTCTTTTGAAATAATCCATAGTGAAGTCGAATTTCTCGGCTAAAGTCATTTCTGGTTTGATTAGAGACTTCAACAGTGAACACACTAGGATTGCTCCGGCGTTGATCATTGGATTATGGGGTTTCTCTGTAAAGAGTGATGAATTTAATCGCTCGGTCTCTCTTTCCTATGAAAATGCCGATGGAAACACGTCGAACACGTGAAAATATAGGCTAAAAGTAGCAAGATGGTGGTTGATAGAAGAAAGTAGGTAAAAGATAGTTTAACACGTTGGCTGCCGTGGGGGTCACCGGTGACCGGCACTCGAATAGGCTACAGCGCCGTGGGGGCCACCGGTGACCGGCGCGCTCAGATTGATGGAAATATATATAATTTAACACTTTGACTGCCATGTTGGTCATATATGACCGGCAACGGTTTCTCCCGTGACGCCACGGTGGTCATGGGTGACCGAAGCCTTTCAACTTTTTACAATTGTAAAAAAACTAAATGAAAATCGAGAGTTAGCGTATTTGAATATGGCCGATGTNGCGTTCTGGGCGAAACATATGATTTCGGCGTGGCAGTCAAAGTGTTAACACGTTGGCTACCGTGGGGGTCACCGGTGACCGGCACTCGACTTGGCTACAGCGCCGTGGGGGTCACCGGTGACCGGCGCGCTCAGATTGATGGAAATGTATATAATTTAAACAAATGACAATACTTATAATTTAATTGCATTCCAACGCCACGGGGTCACCGGTGACCCCTGCCACGAAAACTGCTTTAAACATGATTTTATCTCATTTTATCTGCTGCAAATAATATTTCAGCATAATATGCATCGCATAATGAAAAGTTGGCGCTTTGAGCAAACCATCGAAAATGCGTCTGGCAATCAACGCGTTAAAAATGAAAAATTACAAAATTACAAAATACATACAGGGCAGATGAGATAATACTTAGATAATAGATAAAGCTCACTGTTGTAATCCAAAACGAGCTCGTTGAAGTTTCTTCCGGAAGGCTCTTGGCCGACATACTGATGGACCACTTCCTGTCCCAATCTGTCCAAGGCGATGGCGTAAGTCAAAGGTTTGCTGCAGCTTTGCAACGTGAATGGGATCGAGCTGTCGCCGATGCTGAATCTCTGGCCATCGATCGTGCAGACGGAAACGCCCCAATAATCCGGATTCATTCTTGCCAGCTGTGGTATGTACGAGGCGACCTTGCCCTCCGAGTTCGACTTGCATTTCCAGTAGAAGTCCTCTATGTGCTTGGTGAAGCCAGACCAGTCGGGGATGATGAATTGATGCCTGAATGCCCGCGAGATCAGCACTATGTTCGGGTTTATAATTCTGCAACAGAATTTAAATTACCTTTCATGATATCTTTGTATTGTACAACTAATAGTTGGCAGAAAAACGTATATACCTAAATCGTATTTTACTAATTGACAATTTTTCTAGAACGTGTATCGCGAGAATTCGAATTCTTCAAACGAAATTAAGCGAGAATTCGAATTTTTCGATCGAAATTAAGCGAGAATTCGAATTTTTCAAATGAAATTAAGCAAGAATTCGAATTTTTTGACCGAAATTTCACGAGAATTCGAACTTTTCGACCGAAACTGAGCGAGAATTCGAATTTTTCGACCGAAATGTCGCATTTGAATTTTTTGACCGAAATTTAACGAGAATTCGAACTTTTCGACCGAAACTAAGCGAGAATTCGAATTTTTCGACCGGAATTAAGCGAAAATTCGAATTTTTCAATTGAAATTATGCGAGAATTCGAATTTTTCAATTGAAATTAAGCGGGAATTCGAATTTTTAACCGAAATGAAGCGAGAATTCAAATTTTTCGGCTGAAATTAAGCGAAAATTCGAATTTTTCGATTGAAATTAAGCAAGAATTCGAATTTTTTTTATCGAAATTAAGCGAAAATTCGTATTTTTCGACCGAAATTTCGCGAGAATTCGAATTTTTCGGCTGAAATTAAGCGAGAATTCGAACTTTTCGACCACAATTAAGCGAGAATTCAAATTTTCCGACCGAAATTTCACGAGAATTCTAACTTTTCAACCCTTCAATTCTTAAAATTACCTTCTGAACTGTTCTCGGTTTAACTTTTGTGTCTCGTGAGATACACCCTCGTGGCCTCCAGTTTTCAAGTGCTCCTTCCGGAGATTATCCGTGAATTCTTGGAGTCTAGGGTCGTCGTTTCGCAAGCCGGTGGTCCTCAGAGCCTAGAAGCATGCGAAAATGAGTTAATATCAAACTTGGAGCAGTGGAAAGGGATTCTTGGAATAAAATCTTGGCTAGTCGAAACTCAAAGCGGATAAATACTCACGGCTAGGAATTTTCCCACTGCTAGGAGGCCTGTATCCTCGTTTTTAAACATGTCAAACAGCACATCCTCGGCATTTGTCGCTTGATCTTGATCTCTAGTACTGGAATAAGCAGCAACCGAACGATTATTTATTCAACGTTTGCGTCATTTCGTCGCATTGTTCAACGTGAAAGAAAATTTCTAAAATAAAGATAACAACCAGACAGAGGTGCTTTATTCAAATTGCTCTCTTCTCGATCTACATTAGCGCAATTTATTTACAGAGTAAACACAACAAAACGACAATTGTGAATCATTCTAATTATATCCCTCCCGCGTGACATGCAATTTATCTTTTTGCCAAAATAATGACTTCGTATTATTTACAGAGTTTATTTTTGATTCTACCGTTCTAACGTATGAAGAGGTGCGAAACATAATTCACTACTGGCATGCACAACTATCACATTGTAGATCTGCTAGCTAATCGTACGTGTAAACCAAGTTTCATGCCAATATTCCTTATGCACGACGTAACGAGATCGTAGACCACAACTCGAATCTCTGTGAGAAATTTCTAGCGCGGGAAGCTAAATTTAGTTTGGGCTGTATCATCATCGACAGCTGACTAACGACATCCATTTGACGTTAATTCACTGACGTCGTTCGCTCGATGACGTAATTCATTAACGAGTTTTCGCTTGCTTAGAAAATTAATTAGGTCAATGACATCGTTCATCGTGAGTTGACTAAAGATTGATAATAAGACGTTTCGATAGAAATATATTACAAGTATTAGTGTATTCGGATGAAATATTGTTATACGAAAGTTTGCAAAAGTTTATAGAATTTCTCGTAAGAAAGGTTTTTCCAGGAAACGGTCACGTTCATTTTTCACAATCCCATCGATAAGATTACAAAAGCTGAAGTATATAAACCAGTTTTACCAACTCGAGGAAGTCTAAGAAAACTGTTCAATTAATGATACCTATGGAATGAATTTTTCAGGAAGATAAAAAGGTGCATCGACGCTTCGCCAAAGAAAGGTTCAAAGACAATTTACAGATAAATAATTTAACACGCTTCACTCGTTGCACCATGCAATAATCGATAACAGCATAGTTGCACGGTACTCACTACATGTAATGGCTGTCATGAATGAAGCTGTACTCGCTGCAAAAACAGAAGAAGAACAAGAGGTCAGTTAAAAAAGAGAGTGAGGATTTTTTACCTAAGAAAACGCGCCAGCATCCTTCTGGAAATCTCACCCTTCTTTTCTAACCAGATCGCACACGTGATTTTCGTTCGGAGTGAATAGTATTCAGAGTCGATGAAGCGATCCATCGGCACCAAGCTCGACTTCTCATTTTCATCCGGATACTTTTCGTTCAATGCTAAACAAGGCATAACGAAACCCCGATCCGTTTCCTTCATCTCGCGATATTAACGCGAAGCAACTTTTAATTCAATCAAAAATATCAATTTAATTCGAATTCGAAATTAATCGATTTATTCTTCCGTTGTTTGCGATTCGGAATTTTCGACAGAAGAATTATTCGTTTCCTTCCTTTTCAATCGCTATATTATTATTCAGCTTTCGAGTATTAAATTTTAAATATTTCAAGTATTTCCGATTAATTGACACACTGCACAAGAGAGTCACAGAAAGCACAGTTCCGATTTATAACGCCGAATCCTACGATCTCGATGAAGGTTGTTAAAATATCTGCAGAGGTTTCACTCGCGGTTCCTCCGCGCGATTTTAATCCGGGTCGTGTGTGCGAGACAAGCGGAAAACACGGTCTTATATTAGCTTGGAAAATTGAGTGACAACCCCACTCGAAGAGAAGGAAAATATGGTTCAAAAATAGCGAAAAATTCACGGGAGTGACTCGAGCATATTCCAGGACAAACAGCTTCGGTAAATCGAGATGTCGAAGAATTGCATAACAGCAAACAGAGCGTCATAACCCCCCGTCTCTTTTCTTTGCTCTTCTAATACTGCCATTCGCATTTGCACTGTGTTTTAAGATTTTTCACGCCATTAACGACTAGGTGCACTCTCGAACGTCCGAGGAATATTGTCCACGATTGAAGAAAATTTTTCGGATAAGATTTCTAATTTCGAATTACTAATTTATTCGTCCGTTCCCTCTGACAGGTTGTTTCTATGAGATCGACGTATCGAATCCATTACCACACGAGACGAATTTACGTAGTAACCACCGAATGTTACAGGATAAATCACGCCTAGGGTAAACAGCTGATTAGGCTCAATTAGACCCGTTCGAGCTTCCAGGATGATGGTCGTCTGTTCAACAGCGACAAGAGACCTTTTAATTTAATTTAAAGCCGATAATGGGAAGAGTTAAACCGACGGCAAACAAGAATCTTCGTTGTTGGTTTGTCAAACAGACTCGCTGGAACTTTTCTAACGTTCTCAACCGATCGCGAGATAAAAGCAGTGAATTTTTAACCAAACAGAGTGATACGGCATAGAAATATGCGTGAATTTTGCAATTCTTACCGTAGATACGACACGTGAAAGTCAGTAAAACCATCGATGAATGGTTCACTGAAGTCAAAGCTGTCCATTTTATTCCTTCCTCGATGTGAAAAGCGATCGATCGAACACTCTAATCGTCCATCGTCCAACGAGGAGAGCTTGGTCCAACTTCTATTCTTATCTACGTCTACTTCGAGCACGAGACACTCCTCTGCGCGGGTTTCTCGAAAGTCGAGCAAAGTTCTGGAGAACGAAGGGACATCCTTTGGACGCATTTAAATAGAGAGCAGTTGACGTTCAGGCAATAAATTGCAACCTATGGGGTCGGGTCTTTGAAGATCGATGGTTCTCAATTAAGAATCGATACTATCTTTCTAGTATCAATGTCGACAAAGCAGAGACTCGAAAAGGTGGATCCCGTAGAAGAAATTAATCGCCGAATTAATTACGAAAGAGAGAAAAGTCGAGCAATCGAAAGGCGAGAGAATATAAATAATTGTATAATTGGCTGGAAAACACAAATTACGCGAATTATCACTCTCAAAGTTGGAATTGAATCAAAGTAGAGAGACACAGAAAGAAAGATCTCGTAAAAGAAATTAATCGCCGAATTAATTACGAAAGAGAGGACAATCGAGCAATCGAAAGGCGAGAGAATATTGTAAAAAATAATTGTATAATTCGCTGGAAAAATCAAAGGACGCGAATTATCACTCTCGGAGATGGAATTGAATCAAAGTAGAGAGACACAAAGGAAGATCTCATGGAAGAAATTAATCACCGAATTAATTACGAAAGAGAGGAAAATCGGGCAATCGAAAGGCGAGAGAATATTATGAAAAATAATTGTATAATTATCGGTCTCGGAGATGGAACTGTATTGAAATTGGAAAGAATCGACAGGCCGAATGGCGGGATAATCGCGTGTTCTTCTCCTTTGTGCGAGGATAATTAACAATCCTGGGAATGGCAGCGATTGAGAACCGTCAGTATCGATTACTCTGGATTTATTGGTTCTCCATTGTGTTCCACTTAATAGCACGGATCTATTTCTTCATTGTTACGAGAAATGATCACCTTTTCTTTTTATCTAAACGAACGAAACGAATAAACATCTGCGAGGACTATTGTAGCCATTGGCATGGTTCAGCTGCTCTGACTCCGTTCGTTGGCTGGGTTATGTAATCGAAACTGTTCCATTGCACTACTTAACATGCAGATATGTTCCCTGTATACGTCGAGATCGATCTCGTTGAAACCGAAAATTCCAAACGGGAGATTAAACGGCGGAAATCGGCGAGAGATTACCTTCTCGATCGACTGAGAAGCAAAGTTCGTACCGAGTCGCAAACTTCGGGAAAATAGGTCGACGAAATTTCAAGTTCGCGTTATGTAAATCGTGTCAACACGGATCTTCGTTGCTTACGCGTTGAGAGATCTCGAATTTTCTCAGAACTCGATCCAACGTCGCGATGTTTCTCTCGCGTCCGATGGTATGCGAAATTCGAGAGCGTACGCGTAATTACGGATCGTCTTGCACGATTAAATGAAACGCCTATCAGGTCGTATATTGCCTGGCAGCTTCGTGGTAAAGAATAAATAACGAGAACACGCGTTCTTTGAAGTGGAATAATTAGATCAACGGCGATACATCATGACCGCGCGGTTCGATGTTAATATTGACATAGATGCATCTCGGAGTGCACCGTGATTAAGGCTTAAGATCAGCGGCTCGTTAATCGATAGTCGACGAGTATCACAGGAATCGAAGTAGGGATAATAATAGGAGATGGCTTAATTACCGTGTCTGCGCTCGTTCTAATTCTAAGGCACTTCCGAAAGCAGCGTCCAGATATTTTACAGATCCCAACTTCTTTGACGCGGGTACTGCTGCTCGTCTCTGAAATAGAGTAGAAACTGGTAGGAATGAACATTTTACAAAACCATTTTTCCATCGATTCATCTTCTAACGTAGCTGGAATCTCTGGAAAATCATCCGCATTACTCAATTCCTTTGCCACTCGCATTTTATTCAAGATTCCGGTGGTTTCAAATTCTTTCAAATCCTTTCAAATTATTATGAAGTATATCCTATCCTCTTATGAATAGTTCACTTCAATTCTTTTATAAGAAGCGTTTGTTAATATTTAATTTTACATTATTCAAAAGTTATTCCTTTCTTATCCTTTCGAGTAATTTAAATTAGTAAAAAGTTACCGAAACGCTTTTCGGAGTTCCTTTAAAAATTCGACCCTCAACAATCTTACCCACGAGACCAGAGAACGATCCTGTACGTAAAAATAGCGTTCAATTTCCTGTTCACGGAACTAGTCCACTGCTCTAGCATAAAAGAATCGAAATAAGAAGAAAGACGAACAATTGCGCTAGCTAGAAACCGGTCCAACGATCTATGAATGAATTTCATGTCGGTAAAACATGCGAAGGGTGAAGTGTGCTGGTTGCCAAGCAATTCCGTATTGATCCTTCGATGAATCAACCCCTATAGCCCTAAGCCGAAACCTGCCACGTGTACCCTTAATTCGGATCAGCAGGATTTGCGTGAACGAAAACGAAAACTGAAGCGAAAAGAAAAGGAAAGCCGACGATTGTTTCTTGTACTTGATACTTGACCTATATTTTCTGTCCAAATTTTTATCTGATCTTTTTCACGTTAAGTACGAAACAACAACTTGCTCCAGATATCATTTTAATAGCGATATAATACAAGCTGCATTTAAAAAAAAATTATTAAAATCGGAAAGTTTGGATACTAATGAAATCGAAGCTGAAAGATGATGTTCCTTCATACGCACGAATATCGTATACGATATCGTATACGAATATCGTATACTATACTAAATATAGATAAATGTTTCAATTACGTAGAAAATGTAAGATTGGAATTACAGGAGAATAATTATCTACAATTATCTTTTACTTCCTATCGCTATTTCGACAGTTTTGGTTTTTCCGCGATGCAATCAGTTACTTCTACGAATTTCACACAACTTTCAGTCGCACGCCAGCAATCTAACGTTAAATGATAAGAGATGTCATATGCGAACCAGCATGCCAACGATCGTGTATTATGTATAATTTCTCGTGTAGAAAGGTTAATATCGCTTAATTCGAACGCGTGTACTCTCGAACTAGCCGCGTTCAAGTATTTCTGTCGCTGAAATGGGCCATTGTCGCCACCCACGTGGCCACGCCGCGGTTCTACACAGTCAAATCCTTGACTGTAATCGATACATTTTCTTCTCGAACTACGCTTATTTATTATAGGATACCATTTTCCACAAATATCCACGGAACTCGCGGTCGGAATTTCATTAAACATCGTCGTAAATACCAGGAAACATCGGAATAACGATTACGTTTCGTGGAATAATCTCTGGATACCTCGATAAAGGAACAGAATATATCTTAACTTAGAAGAGTCCAGAACGTCGGAAATTATAATTTTCATCGCACTTTTTCATCTGAACGTTTGATGAATCCAAACGACGAGCTGCAGCTGTCGATTGATCAATCAGCGACGATTCTTCTTCGAGGCCAGAAGAGTCTCAACACTGAATCAAGGTCTAATCAAAGAATCCTCTAATCCTTCACAGAAATCTCTGCAGAATATTCGCATTGCATATCAAACTCGACTAAGAAACTTCGTCTTCTAACGTATACAACGAATCCCTGAACGTCCTCTAGCTCATATCCCTGCGAAATGAATTCGAAATTCTTTGCCAACGGTTGCAAAGTTGGCAATATTTCTTCTACAACCTCCGATTGTCAGTGGACCCCTAAATCCAGGAAAGAATCGATGAAACGTCCTCGTGCCGACCCGAAAAGCCGAAGCATCACAGGCAAACCGCCAGCGAACCAGCCAATCAATAAATCCAACCAACAGATCCCCTCGGATTCCGCTTCTCTCGCAGATCCTTGCGACTCCTCGCACCTTATTGCTTGTGTGCAATCTTCTGAGTCCGTTCGAGCCAGCCTTGACGATCTTCAGCATCCTCACGCCCCTGACGATCGCCTCGCGGTTCATTCGACCTCTCCGCCGAAGCTACTCTCGCGAACGGAATTATTCGGAAATGGACAGAGGATATCCTGTTCTCGAGTGCACACACGGATTATTCTCAGAGACGGCGACGCGAGAGACCCTCGACGTCCCGACAACAACGAGGTACTGCGGCAAGAAAGGGTCTTCTACCAGCAGGGAAAGAAGCCGGCGAATAGGGCACATGCGCGACTTCGACGCGGCATTGTGAAATTCACCACGAGACTAAAACGTTCATCCGGTGGCTGCTGAGTGAACAGAGATGACTCTCGCACCGGTCGATCCAAGTAGGATCAGCTTTTCCAGGATTTTCTCAGGGTTTTTTCAAGATTTTTTCTAGGTCTTTTCAGCGTTTCATATAGAACAGTTCGATGAGTAGCGATTGGTGGAATTCGTCGATTAGATAGCATAACGCTAATCCTACCGTCGCATAAATGACCGTTTTTAAAACTGTCATTCGAAATTTCGCGTTCATAGTACCAGCTACTTATCTCCGCGATTTTTCTTCCAATGTACGTACAATCGATTTTTCAATATTTCTCTTTATTTAATTTTTTTTTTAAATTCTACTACTGTTTTATTTACCGGTTATTTGACCGTGGTAGGTTTAGTGTTAAAGATGGTGCTTGAAAAGTGTCGGACAATTGTTAATTTTGTTCGTGATTCGAAATATTTACCTAATGGGTCCATTCCAGATTTGGGAAGATCGAAGCTTTTGAATGTCTGTGAATGATCTGTGAAGATTTGATACGTTGAGATAAGTTAGGGCGAAGATTAGAGAGGTTGAAGAATGTGTTTCCTTTGTATTAAAATTAATACCCATTTAAATACTCGAATATCGTTTAATCCTTTGTTTATTGCCGACACTCGGTCTTTAATTCAGATTAAATTTAGGAGCCTTTTGAAGACCGTATATCACTCTTCCACTCGTCGCTTAAAAAATATATTTTTAAAGAAATACGATTCACGGATTCAAGTTAACGAATAAGAAGTTTCACCCATTGAGTTTGAATTATTTCTCATTTATTGTCTTTCAATTATTGCTTCGTGTTACAATTGTACAATGGTGAATGGTAATAGTAAAACGATGACGAATCGTATAATAAGTACAAGCTGACGACGCTGTGTCTGTAAACGAGTCTGTAACTAATTAAAGGTAGCTGCCCTTTAAACAAACTTAACATGTCTAACGATATATTCGATAAAACAGAAAGAGTAAAATACAATTATACAATTGTAATACCGTGCGAAGGAAAAGGAGAATTTTAAGTTAATCTTACGCTTCTAATACGCTTCTACGGAACACGATACTAATAATACTTTTTCTAAGATTTTAAACAGAGATTGTTATTTCACGAAATTATTAAATAAATACTTTCAGCGTAGACTAAAAAAGGGGAAAGTTAATAAAAAAGATAATTATACTTTTGACCCTGTTACGATAAAAATTGTCGATTGTTTTCTATTTTCCACTGCACAGTATCACGGTAGTATCACTACCGAAAAATTCTATAAAAATAACGTTTACATTCGATATTGCCTCGATGAAAAAATTCAATTAAGAGACAATCGCATAGCAACAGAAACCTTTCACAAACTTAACTTCAAAGATTTCGAAAAAAAAAAAAAAGAGAAGAAATCAACACCATGTTCATCGACACAGTATTACAACATTTAATCAAAACGAAAGTAAGAACGTATTCGTCGAATAAGAGTGTAATATCTTTAAATAACATGAAACCGCGTGATCGATGAACCAAGCGTTTCGAGATTCTCGAATAATAATAATAATAAAAATTAAGTACCTAGATCGTAAGCTGATCGCCTAGTTTAATTAAACCTATGTTGTACGACAGTCGGCGAAAGAGTTGAGGCAGTTTTACATTACACAGAATATTACAAGTATTATCATTAACTTACATCGATGTTTAATACTTTGGTTTCCATTTCACATATCCCGCCATCATCATCGACGTAGTCTATTTTGATTTTCCACATGAAAAAATATCTCTTATTGCACCTCTTATGCATAGAACGTTTAAAACACATCTATGAATTCGTCCGGTGACCGACACCTTTTTTATCAAACCGGTCACCGAGCAATTCAAATTTCTATAGAAATTTCCCCCCGAACACCTGGAAGACTATGGACACGAATAACGTGCCGCGAAATATCGTTTCTCGAAAATACAACGTTAGAAAAGTGAACATTCTTCTAAAATATCGTTTAAGTACGTTTCGAAGGCTCGCAGAGGGAAAGTGTATAAATAAGGATGATTGCGTGATCATATATCAATATTTACAGATGATTCTTTCGATGAGAAACGGTTAGGTGTTATAAATAATCGTGTTAATTACGAGTGGTTAATCGAAAAATCGTGGAACAAAGGAGTTTCGAGATATTACAGAACAACGCGAAATAAGTCTTATCTCGCGTGATCCATGAATTCTATTTTTCGTATAAAAGATATAACTTTTTATCGTTCCACATTCCAACCACGATAAAGCCTTATCGACTCGGATATATCGCGAAACGTACGAGACGCGGCTTTTAAATATTTGTTAAAAAAAAGGTGAAGGAACGTCCTGAGATAAAAAGGCGGAGCTTAGAAAAATGTAGATCGTCGCTACGAGATCGGTGAAGTATCGCGAAATCTCTCTGGAAGTTGATAAACTTCAGAGGTATCTGTCGTAACGTGTAACAAGATGCAGAGAATTGCACCGAACGTTATCGAGTAAAGCTTGATCGATCAGAGAAGTAACAAACACTTCCTGCTTCTTAACAGTAACAATTACAGTATAAGAATATAGTAACTATAAGTTATCAAAAAATCGGCCCACGTTTCCGTTCAACGTTTAGCATCAATCTCCTCCAAGAAACGAAATTAGAACATTATCATTTTCATATCTCGATCTTCTACATCTAAACGAATCTACCTGATTGAAACATCCTTACTTCCAAGTATTACCGTAAAACTATCACAATTTGAAAAAATTACACGTTAAAATACATCACCATCGAATTGGTATCCAACTAAACATCCGCACGAAACGTAGGTCTTGAAATCCTCTAAACCTCTCAGATCACGGTGTCCTGATAAGCAGGTGGCCCACTGAGAACGAATTGTCTCTGGCTCTGTCTAACGATATCTGTTCTATTGGGAACCTGAGGTGTGGCTCTCACCCCGTGATAATTACTGTAACTGGACCTAGCACTAGCCGGTCGATTATTGTAGATCTCGTCTAAATCTTCCCCGTTCAAGCTTTGCGTGCTGGTTTGCTGAAAAGTTGGATTACTTTGACCCTGCCATTGCATCGGGCTCAGTTCGCTCGGTTGCCAATTATCGGTGAGATTTCTGGTCGAGCTACTAGCATCCCAGTTGGGATAATTTTGATTCGTGTAATTGCTAGTGTTGGAGTAATTGTTCGAGGAATCTTGGTTCCATAACGCGGGCGAGGACACAGCCATGTTTACAGCTTCCGGCTGCCAATTCGAATTTCTATCCCTGTCCCAGCTCATGGATATCCTGTCGTAGTTCAGCGTGCCCTGAGACAACGAGTTCACGTTTTGATTGGTCAGATTGCTAGGCGCTGTGTTAGCGTACAAGCTCTCCTGATGGTCCATGATCCTGTTCACGGGATTCTTCCTGCGGGATTGTCTCACGGAGCTTCTTCTGCTTGACCTTCTCGTCCCATCTCGTGAAATTACCGATCTTCTTTTCACCCTACGAGGAGTCATTGGCTTTGGAGATACGCTATCATCGTGGACCGTGGGCTCCGGCTGAGAGTACTCGATACTGTACAGAGGCCGCGGTTGCTTCTTCTTCCGTTTAGCTTGGGCTGCGCCGGAAACAAACGGAAACTTTTGTCAGCAGATGGTCCATCCGAGGAATTAGTCAGTTTGTGCCTAGATACCGACGAACCGACACCCGTAGTTAGTCTTGGGGTAAATGAACCTTTGCACTCGGCTGTCCTCTCTCAGGAGACATTAAAGTTTATTTGTGATTAAGAATAATAATAAAAAAATCGAATAACTTACTCCAGCACAACTTTTTGAGAAATCTATGTTTCTCTGAGGTTTTCTCTGGAAATGGCAGAAGAAATCAAATCAAGATATAGTAAAATTACTAAGGTATATAAAAGAGAACACGATCATCCACATCTTCGGCGAACATTATTCCGAGTGCAAAGGGTTAAACGCGAGTCAACGTTATCGGTGATTTCGAACGAAAAATGACTTAGAACGGGATAATAAACAGGACGATAATTAGGCTGATTTAACGAACGATTAGTTCGATGTGTTACTGAACGATTTATGTATCAGGTTTTGTGGTTACTCCAAGTTTTATCGATACGTCTGATAAAGATCACACAGGGTCCCTGAAGTAGGATTTAGATATACTACTCCTTGGCGTTTACGCGTTTCCTGTATACTAAGCACAAACTTTTCAGCCAAGTGACAAACGTGGTGTGTTACTGAAGTATTAACACGTATCTTCTGTCGTAGAAATAATAAAATCGATCGTAGTAATCGACTTCTTACATGCGTAGAACGAGGAACGAGAACTCCCAATGCGTTTGACGGTCGAGTAACGTCGATTCGTCTTTTTTTTCTTTTTTTAATTCGTGACTCTAAAATTGCTGTTGATTAGTTTAACCGAACGACAAATCATCGCGAGTAGATTCAACTTTGGAAACTTTAGATTCGAAAGTGATCCCATAGTAAGAAGGTACTAATTAAAAGATGAAAACACCGAGAACGAAAAAACAAAAAAAAAAAAAAAAACAAAAAAAAAATATCACTAACGTCTTGCGAGAAATAATTAGCTGTTGANAAAAAAAAAATATAGTTCCCTGAAAACCCACAGAAGAATAGGAGAATGTTAGAAGAAGGAGTGAAAGAAAAGAATGGGGGTTAATAAATAAAAAAGCAAGCAAGTAGTAGGCATTGCACGTTTATTGTCGCCAATGAACTGCACTAAAGGTAAATTATATATGATACAGTAAAATAAATTATAAAACTAAAGTCTACGGCCTTAACGAAGTACACAACGACACTACTGTACAAGCTTCGACAAAAGAAGGGGGAAAAAAAAAAATAAAAAGAATCTTCGATTGTACTACAAACACGTTCAACAATGAATCTGAAGTGACTCGTTAATGCAAAATGCTTGATCCGGCGTTCAATTCGACTAAATTCCCTAAATACGGCGAAACGTTCTCTGTTATTCTTATAAATATTATTACGTAAGCTACGTAAAGGTAATTATGTATGTACAATATACGTTTAGTGAGCAAATATATTTGCAAAATAAGTCGAGTAAACCCGATTGAAGGTATAATAATGTAAATAGTATAATTGTGCGAGTAAGTACCCTAAATAAGTATTGCAACGTTTGCAACGGTATCTAAAAAAGAATCATACTTAACAATAAGACACCTTAAGTAACGCACAGGCTGTGTCGTGAGTCGCGAACAAGGCCAAATTCAAGTCCAATCAGATATGATGAGAAAAAAAGTTCGTTATTGTGTACACCTGCACCATTGTAATTGCGATAGAGGCTCAGAGCACATATACACCTCTATATACCGATCTAACATTGAAAATTATGTAACTAGCAGTTCCGACTCAATAGTGCAAAACGAAATTCTGTCATCTATTCGGTGTATTTTTCCCTGCACAGTTCAGCGAGCATTGTATTATAATTTTATCTATTATTGGATCGCATTAAATATTTTTCTTCATCGATTACAACGTGCGCAACGTATAATATACTGAACATTAAGAAATTCACGAGGTGCCTATCAAATCATCGGAAATAGTGATATTTTTGTGCTCATTCATAATTTATGGTCATGCGTCATTGGATGAAGAAAACAGTTACCGGTGAGTAAGCAATTTTTTACGCTTGAAATCAGATTTGTAGTTTGATTCTGAAAATTACACGAATATCTTTCACTCGTCAAATTCGATCGGACGTTATCTCTTTCTGAACGAGCCTTGATTCGCAACTCACAGAACATTCTGTAAAACTAAAATACACAGTCTATAAAAGATTGAACAGCTCCCTGGTCACTTCAGATTTTGCATTTCAACTTCGGCATATCAGACATCCTTTGATCAACTGAATCCATGGAATGTCAGAAGTAGTAACTTAATAAAAACTCTAAAGAAAATCCGTATTGGTATCTTACAATTTTCAATTGCACGTCTTCTGATCTACGTAGATATGCAAAATGTAGGCTAGATCGTTGTTTAAAATGGAGAGTATAAAATATAAACATACCGTCGAAATTTAAGAACCGTAACAACAAGTACTAGCATGCACTACCAAATACTCAGACACGTTCATTGAAATGAAAAAGTGTTTCGCAGCACCTTATAAACAAAAAAAAAGTTCTTCACCATCGTTATACAACAAGCTAATTTCAATGCAGTCTAAAGGTTTCTGTTAAAGTGCTATCTCGTAAGCCAGGCCACGCGTGTCATCAAAGAAATTCTTAATAAAGTACCATTCGTATGTAACAGAAAAATATCGTTGTAAAAAGAAAATATACAAACAATCCTACGACGTTCGTGAAGTTTACAATACAGGGGTTTCCTTTTTTTTTTCGTTCATGCTGTACTCTTTGTTCCCTTTAAGATGCAACATTTTCGTCTCGTAATATTAAAAACTGTTCCATCAAGCATAACTTTAAAAAAGTTACAAAATCGATAATAAAAGCTCGAATAAACATTTTTAAACAACATGATATTCATAGTTCTATACGTATCACAGTGCATGTATCAATATAAAAATGCATGTCGTCTAATCCAACATGAATCGTATATCGAAATATCTATGAGCAAAGGTAAATAAACATCTTCGTAAAAAAAAAGAGAAGAAAAATTAATATGAACACGAAAGCAAACGATACTAGTGAACACACATAATCTATTCCACGTTTCCGCGTTATCAGTCGAAATACTTTAAAGACGTAGCAAAAATTATTAGCGCTTTACTGTGATGTTAAAAAACTGATTAAAAAAGTTCTCTTTAAACTAATAAGAAAAAAAAAAGAAAAAAAAATATATATATAAATCAATCGGAGGAGGCACCCTAAGCTAGCTACTCTCTAATCGTTCTATCTATTTGGCAAGGATTAGGAATTCTATGTTACACCTTTGAATTCTCTACAAAATAGCATCAAAATACATATAACCTCAGTCCATATGCTGTTTTAATCGATTCGAGGCTGAAGGCACATCATACGAGTCCTATACCATTAAACTAAAACAACCAATAACGAACAATGTATGCTTGAAAGAGGAATTAATACAAATCAGTAGTTAAAAAATTGTTAAGTAATCATTATTCGTTTAAAAGGCTGTTGAAACTTTAAAATGGTATCAGAGCTTCGGGATATTGTGTTACAATGTGATCCCAGCTTCGAATGGATTAAACTAGAAAGAAATAACTCTATTATATTTGTCTAATTTCTAACAATCTAAAAATTACTGGCATACAACGAGAGAGGTCTACTATCTCTTTTAGACCTATTCTGTTTCTCTTGGTCATTCACGTTCTGTTGATTTTCAATTGCCAATCTCGGATCAGAATAAAACGACCTCATCGATTGTTCGCGGACGTGATCGGTAAAGACTCTAGGTTTGTTGGAGGCTTTACTTTGCTTTGCAGCGGCAGGACGAGATTTGACACGCGGCGATGCAACAGGACTGTACTTGGACGAGTGCGGATAGTACAATTTGTTTTTCTGATACTTCAATTTTGCGGCACTGTCCAATGAATCGTATTCGTCATACGGAGACACTGGCCTCTGCAAATGATCCAACGGGTTCGAATAGTCGTTCGAGTAATCGACATACTTTAAGTCGCGACTGGATAGATTGCTTCGTTCAGTTCTGATCGTGTCGTTTCTGAAACTACATTTGCTCCGTCCAGAGCTGTTAAACGTTTTATCGTTATGTTTTGGGAAGCTGGTATCGTGACAAACGGATTGATGAGAGCTAGCTGTGCCTGCGGGGTAATTTTGAGCGGAATTTTTGTGAGGGTGGGCAGGTGATGGAAGAGCCGAGTAGCTAACGTACATAGGATGCAACGGCGTGTGGCCTGCCGACCCAAAGTCATCACCTCCCACAAAGTCAACTGAAATATGACGTAGAATCGATTGCATTAGATCGAATTTTATAGTGTACGTGTGGCGTGAACGTAGTGATTCAGTTTTGATTAGAATTAACTTAAATGGTATATACGATTACGTTTCATTTGTATATGGCCAATGTTATAACAATATATCTCTTTGCAAAGTATACATGCTATATCAACGATTCGGATACGAATTCGCGTAATACTCAAGCTCCACAGATGTTATTTCACAGTACATTGAACATTCGCAAGAGATTCGATGAATAATAAGAAAAACCGGTGCGCATGAGAGAAACCATTTTTACTTCGTGCTTTACAAAAGGAGCAAATGCGTGCAAACCATGAAACAGGCAAAGCACTTACCAAAGTGGAGGATCAAATCCACCAATGAAATCAACTGTAACCGACAACCCTCTTTTCAAGCAATAATACATATTAAACTTACATAATTAAAAAAAAAACACCCAGGACGATTTACCACAATTCTCTTCCATAGTAAGATATGCTGTTTTGTACCATAAAAAAATTTATCATTGCACCCTTTTTTTTTTCTTTTCGGACTTATAAAAATAATAAATTTTGGAAATCTTTTTTTTACACCGCATTTAGCGGCATCAGAATAAAATATTCAAATTTATCACTAAAGATAAAATTTTAAACAATTCACTCTGCACAAAATAATTCTTATAAACTAATTAATTTGACACTGGCATTAATTAAAACAAAAGTCCTTAGTTTGTATACTTACAGCTATCATCCTCTTCTAGGAAAACTTTACTTAGACAAATACCACCCACTATTGCAATAAACTAAAATAAAAGAAACATTACTTTATACGGTATATAATTAATATAACTTTGCTAGAAAGACAAAGCTGATGATACTTACACCTAAGATGCATTGAGTAGATGCATGTAAAATTTCAACTACTTCATAATCTAGCACGCAATCTGTCACATTTGTAGGGCGGGCTGGTCTGAATAATTCTGGTTCAGTAACATCGTAAATAGCTTTGCAACCTGGTCCATTGACATGCCACCAAGAAAAGCTACCGGTACCAAGATTTAAAATATCACTATTCTGAAAAGTTTTAATCGTGATTAAAATTCAATTAAAGGTATCAAAAAATTATATAAACACTTAATACTTACTTTATCCAGTATGCCCACATTGAGATAGAAACATATCATGAATACATTCCATCCCAACCATAATGTATTCCATATGCAATACTGAAATAAATTTGATATAGAAATAACTATACTGTTTATAATAGATATATCAAACTAAAATGAATTGATTTTACTTACCGATATGATATATTTAGGTCTATATTGAAAAGCCCCAAAGAATCCCAAGATTACGAATATAATGTTGAAAAAATTGACCAGTATCGGGGCCCACATAAAGCCCAGAAAGTCGAAGACCTGGCGTTCTACTGTAGTGATCTACAAATAGAAATTAACAATGTTAATTGAATTCAATAAACCATTACATATGCTCTATAAAAATATGTCAGTGTCTCAACATTAATTTCTTTAATTTCTGCCAACTCCCTTTTGCTCACATTCTTAATCTGGACCAATTGCTCTGTGTTCTAAATACCCAATTAATCTGATGCTCAGTGTTCATGAACCACTCAAGATAGTCCATTATTTTTAACTAAGAAACTTATTCTAAATAACAAGCTATTGTTTCTATTTTTGCCATTTTCTATATTAAATTCCGTAGAAACAAATTAACCAAAACAATTAGCTAATAACGCAAAATCAACGAATTTCGTTGTTACATCTTGTTTTGTTTGCGCCTATCGCACTTCTCAATTTGCAAAAAACATTCTCGCAATGCAATGTAGAACTCTGGTATTGACGCTAGCCCGCAAGAAAGTACTTAGAAAGTAGTAAAAGCGGTGTTAAATGGATCGCCCAGTTTCTACTCAAAGATCTCTATTCCACGGAGATAAACCACGCGACCCATGGATCGATAAAGTGATGTGATAATCGAGTAAGTGCGTACGCTGTTTCATCGAACCGTGATATCGTCGATAAAATCGTTCGAATTGTTCGGCTCGTTTACGTCTAATGACCCGTTGCACCGTTAAACTTAGCCCCCATAAAAAAATATCGGATAATCGAAAATTCGTCCGGCAATCGGGTTCTTTTTCTACGAAAGCTAAACTGTGACTCAGTGTCAGAAAAACGCGAATCGCGTGTCACAGGATGACGACAATTTCCCCTATCAGGGAATGAAACATTTTTCCATCGGCGACACTCACGAGTTGTAAGATGCATATTGTCAGCAGGAAGTGCCTTCGATTACAAATTCCCATGTCATTTGGCCAGACGGATGTTTTAGCGTGCGAGGCCACAGTCTCTTTGGTCACTCAATATGAACGGTCTCGTTGCGCGTTAGCTGCATCACTGTGGCACGTTCCAATGCGCCGCCATGTTACCTCAACACTTGTTCCGTCCCTTTCTCACGACCGACTGGTGCAAGTGACATGCACCCGACTCACGATACGATTTTGTAGCCAAGCAACTTGACTACGGTCTACTCGGCCAGATCATTCCACTGGAAGATGATATCGTTACGCTTTTCCCACTTCGTTACTTTCTGCCCGTGTAATTGGTAGTGGCCAGCAGTCTCGTTCCTTCTAACCTTAGCTTGTTAGAACTTGGTCATTTTTTACACGTTAATCGGGAACTTGCCTGATCGGAATTAAAGATTAACGAAAGCGAATTATGTTAGTTTAGTTTTGTTAGAGATAAGAACTTACTCTTTTTTT
Organism: Euglossa dilemma; assembly: GCA_002201625.1. Taxonomy (NCBI): domain Eukaryota; kingdom Metazoa; phylum Arthropoda; class Insecta; order Hymenoptera; family Apidae; genus Euglossa; species Euglossa dilemma. The sequence goes on along the minus strand of NIJG01000055.1, from coordinate 498,297 downwards.
TTCTTATGCAGTTGAAAGATGAATCAAAAGGTGCGATTAGGGATGCGCATAAAGTGGAAGAAGTTGTTTAAAAGCTTTCTTCAAGCGGAACAATTTAATCGAGTAGACTGTATGCTACAAAATTGTGTGTATTGGCTTTTTGTTTTACTATGCTCGGAATGCATTGTGAATTTCGGTGTTTGTGAACGGTGGCGCACGCAGTATACGATATATAGAGCACATAGTATTTATATACGCGAATATGTACAACGTAGTTAATTAGTAATATTTGGAATAACAATTATACATGTTGAAGCTAAAAGAAAAAATAATTTACGTTAGTGGAATTTTAATTTTGGGATACTAGTATTTGCATTTAACAGGTTTTAGAAGTTTGAATTCTATTTAGTGAGGATGCGCAGTAAAGTAGGGATACATTTACCTGGGCTTTAAATACTTAGGGCGTCATTTCTACTCTGTGCAACGGGTTCGATCCTTTTTCCTTTTGTTAGACCGTTCTCCTTTATTTCCCCCGTTTTCCGCTCTTTATGTTCTCGTCTACCTACTGCTCCTTTATATTCCTACGCCTTAGCCGGTTTTTGATCTCTTTTTACTTCTATTTCTTGTCTTATATCTTCTTTAAATACACCGATGAATAATTTATGTAAAAGTCACAATCCTTCTATTATTTATTCCTGTAAATATAATTAATATGCATAATGATAATAAATAATATTAGAGTAGCATTTTAAATTGTTACCTTACAAACCTATGTTGTACGTAATTAACTGTGTATATGCTGCACATAATAACTAAGCAAATAAAATTTATAAACAGATATTATAAACCTTCCTACGCATTATTTATAAATAGCTTCATAATACTTTCATTCTAAAACAGAAAGATATTGCAGAACGATAGAAAATATTGTACCTTGTTTTCATTATAAATTTCGATTAAAAATGCTTCTAAGGTAACAGGAGTATAGAACGATGGTGGAGTTGTGACTGTAATAAAGAAGAATATAGTAAACTAGAGAAGTTTAATACCAACTTTTGTTATGAATATCTGATACCAAACGTCTTCTGTTATTAAAAACGTAGAATATTGATGAAAATATTAAACAGGAACTATAAAAGTGCAAGAAAAGTAAAAATTAGATTATTTCTTTTAACTTGCAAGTAAATTTTATGACTATTACATTGTTCCAAAAATTAAGTAATCGTGGAAAGAATTTGAGCAGATTATTAATCAAAAATAAATTATGATAAAGTAAGAAGCAAGTTACTTCTTTGAAATTATACTAGTGTTTACTCCTGTTACTTCTGCCTCATTAATAATAATAGGATTATACATCATTGCTGAAGGTATCAAACAAGAAACAGAGATAAAGAGAAAAAGAAATAAATGACTGTATATCTACTATAACTTATATAAATAATAATAATTTTTTAATTTTGATTTATTGATTACGATATACTAGCGCCATCTAGCGGTGGAAAGCTGGAACTAATCGTTATCTGTCAAATGTAAATAAATAACTTTTCTCTGCAATTATATCAAATTTTCTAATTCTGAAGGATGCAAATTGAAGCTTGGGATCTAAAAAGTAGTTGATATTAGTGGCATGGAGATATTTCCTCTGGTTTCTTCGTTATAAATAATTTTTAAAAACGGTCTAATTCATGGACCATGAAACACTATAGCCATCTAGCGGTGAAACGATGGAACTAATTGCTATAAGGCATACATAGGTAGTTACTATTTCTTTGTAATTAAGCACAATTTTTTAACTTTGAGAGATATAAATAAAAGTTTAACATCTAAGAAGAAACTGGTACTAGTGGCGTCTAAATATTCTTCCTGGTTTTTAAATTATAATTAATGTTTGTAAACAGTCAATTCTTGGATACAGACCACTATGGCCATCTAGCGGTGAAAAGGTGGAACTAATCGCTATGTACCGAACACAGATAATTAATATTTCTTTGCAATTGTGCACAATTTTTTAACATTGAGGGATACAAGTGAAGATTTAACATCTAAGAAGAAACACATCTAAATATTCTTCCTGGCTTCAATATTATAATTAGTTTTTGAAAACAGTCAATTCTTGGACAGGAACCATTATGTCCATCTAGCGGTGAAAAGGCGGAACTAATTTAAAATTAGTCCACCTTTTCACCGCTAGATGGCCATAGTGTTTCATGGACCATGAATTCGACAATTTTTAAAAATTGCTTATAACGAAAAAATCGGGTGAAATATTTTCATGTAACTAATATAAAATTACTTTTTAAATGCTAAACTTTAATTTCTATCCCCCAAAGTTAAAAAATTGTGCGTAATTGCAAAGAAATGTTAATTATTTAGATATATCATACAGCAATTAGTTCCACCGTTTCACCGTTAGATGGCTATAGTGTTTAGTAGTCCATAAATGTGTGGAATTTTAAAAATTCTTGGAATTTAATAAATTATTGGAACAGTTTACGTAAATACGTTTGTAAGTTGTTGCAAAGTGTATAATTCTTCGCATTCTACTACAAATATTACATAATATCCTCTGGAAGCAGAAGAATTTATATCTTTTCACGTTAACAATGCCGTTAACGTATTAACAATAATTAAATTATTGTTTATCACAATAAAATTCGGTTAATTACACTCTGTAATGAAGTGTAATACTTTTATCTATCGTCACTTATAAGGTAATAGCGAATTATTTAAAAAACTTAGAAACTTTTTTCATACAATTATATTTAATTATAATTAATTGAATTAATAGAAAGATTCGAAGGTTCTGTTTCTCGCGAGACACCCTGTATATACAACGAATATAAGCAATTTCATCACGAAATAGAGAAACATAGGAAGATCGGAATTTATGTCAACATTGCTCCAAAATGCCAATGTCAATGCTCGAAATTATGCTTGTATAATTTATCCGCACGCGACTAAACTCGAAATTAATTAAAAAAAAAAAAAAAAAAAANNNAAAAAAAAAAGAAGAGGAGTGGGAGAGAAATACGTATCGAACCCGTTTCTGGGTGAAATTGGAACATTAGTAAAAAATGCAGCAGTTGATGAAACTGGCTAATTCTCCCGGTGTAGAAGGAAATCTAAGCTGGACGTTACTAGAGTCCACATATTAAAATTCTTGAAGGCGTTCTTCTTACCTTGCCTCTGGTGTTTCATTTTCTGTAGTCACATCTTTGAAGAAGGTAAACAGAGAATATAAAACGACGTATTAACAATAATTTACGGTCTCTTGTTACTTCCAATTCTTACAATCCTCGCATAAACTTAACATTATTCGCGTGCACAATATACACGAGTTAAATCGAAAGTTGTGAAGCAACGATCTCTAAATACAAACTTATTCGCGTGTACAAGATACACGAATTTAAATCGAAATTTTAGAAGCAACGATCTCTAAATACAAACTATCTCTATCATTTTCAATAGTGCATTTATAAAAATAATCATCGATTATCTCTTCTACGTTTTATTAATAGGAAAGTGCGTACGTCGCTCGTCATTACACAAGAATGCGAAAAGATATAATCGATTTGAACAAGAGCAACACCTGGATCGCGGAGACTTCTATATTCACATTTCCGGTATTCGACAAACGAGGTCTGTTTGGTATCGTCAAGCTGATTGGGTTCCCTGTGAGCAATTTCGTTCTCACACACGCATTAAAAGAAATAAAAACAAACGTTCTATCTTTTTTAAAGGAGGTATTACCTTGACCTATGCTTTATAATCTTCTCCCAATTCTATTTTAACGAAGCTTCTAAGGAAAATGCGATTGATTTACCGATTCATCGTTTCTTATAGCAATCGAACATAAAGTTTTGTTTTCCTATCAAAGGTACGGCTCGTTTAAGATGCGCTGAAGGCACGTTTCGCGTGCATAACATTTATGGCGATGGTAATTGTATGTTTCGAGCAATTAGCTACATCCTATGGCGGAACGAGAACGAACATCGCTACCTGCGATCAATGGTGAAATTCATTTTCTTCTGTACAAGTATATACAATATGACAACGCCGAAGTTTAAACCGTTTGACCCTTCGCGGACGAGAGACGAAGATAACGACACGTCGAGTGTACACAAAGCAATTAAAAACAACAAATCATCATTGATGACGACGTTGAAATTACTTTCTGCTATATTTCAAGCAGCTTTCGTTCTAAAAAAAAATGAACAAATTTATACATACATTATGATATTCGTTCTCGAAGGGTTAAAATCTCTAAACTTAGTTTGATCTTTCCATTTGATGGAAAATTTTACAAAAATATCGCGTTTAAGGAAGTAACCGACTATTTTTAATTTTCATTTTAATTTTAAGCTAATTAATTTAAATTTTATTGTAATTAATTTTAATTTTAATCCCTCTATTTCTCTGTGAAATAATACGAAATTTGGTTTGACAGGTGGTGCAGCACATCAAGGAGAACTGGCACGAGTATGGGCCGTTCGTAATGGCCGAATGGAACATATCCGACCGGCAAACTTATGGCAATTACATGAACATGGTGGGCACGTTTGCTAGCGAACTCGAATGCACGGTGGTCACCAAGATGTATGGCATGAATCTGTCAATATACCGCGAGATCACTGACAGACACGAGCTGAAACGGGTGTTTCACAATCACGTTAGCTCGCAATATGAGACGGCCAGACTTTTATTCGTCGGGAACTCGGACAGCGGGCACTACGACGTGCTAATTCCTGATTGACGAACGTTTCCCAAGCAAAAAGAGCCGACGATTTCACTCAGATACAAAATATTCTCCTCCTTCCAACGCAAATCATTTGTATATCTTTTTTGTATGAACATTTTTATATTTTGTAATTATCGTTGATGATAATTCTTCTAATTTAGCGTCGTTTTGGTGTGTCTCCCTTTTTTTTTTAATTGTGCATATTTCTTTATTATCACAAAATATACGAGCAATTGGAGTAAAATTGCAGTTCCTTTTAATCGAGTAAGCGAGACTTTTGAAAAGATCTCTCGAATGGTTCTTGGAAACGACGTTTTTCAGCCCGTTTCGATATGGTGGTTCACGAAGCGTCTTCTTTTAGCGATTTTGGTGGTCGTAAAGGGCGCGTTTACGGAGAATAATCGCATCCTTGAAGACGAAACCATTGCGTGAATAACGTTATTCCGTTGTACATCGTGCAACTGAAAAATAAAATAGATAAGTTATAAAAGGTTCAATGAGATTTCGAAGTTATTTGCCTCAGCCCGAAATTAACACATTGTTGACCGGCTGTTCGTCTCAAAGTTTATCTCATGTCACCGGTTATTTCTTCGAAATTAGATGTAGAAATGAAGTTTCTTTCAAAATTTCCTTTTTATAACAAAGTGGACGCGACTCGACGGGTTTTATTAGCTAAATATTAGCTAAAGAATGGATTAACCGAAAGATGCTGATGCGAAACAAAAACGCAGATCACGAGTTTACTCGTGACCGGTCAACAATGTGTTAAAAGAAAAAGAAGAAAAGGTAGGTTTTACTTTCGATTTATTATGCAATACCTTATATGATACAGTAATCTAGATATCCAGCTGACATTCGTGTTATACTGATCAGTCTTTATTGCTCTGACAATGTTTTTGGCCACTTGTATTTCGCTCTCTTTCACCGTGCTTTAAAAGTGACAGAAACACAATTAACTTATAATAACGAAATTCAAGAATCCGAAGTAATTCGATTTTTCAACAAAGAACAATATAAAATTCCTTGTTAAATCCTTTACATTTTTCCAAGCGAAGGAATCTATTTTTAATACACGGAAGAACGATCTAATTGTGAAAGGTGTGGAGTCGTTAATAATTACGCAATTCCATTCATTTAAACGATCGAAATTGTTCACAAAACGAATTTTTTCTATGTAACAACATTGCAAATAATTTCCTGGTCTCTGTTGGATATATTATTACCTGCATTCTGCGGTTGGGGTGAACGTGAGGAATGTTAAATGGTTACTGTGGTTGCTCAATTCCTGACATAGATTTTCCATGAGACCTGTGTGGAATGCCGAAGATTAATAAACATAATAACAATTTATTAATCATCGCGACAAAAAGTGTTCACAGGTACTCACTCATTATGGCCACCCTGGAACTATGGAAACCGTCGTTGTTCGATGCAACTGGAGTGACTGCAACAACATGAGCACGTTCTCGGCACAGCATCATTGGAAGAAACGCGAGAACAGTCTGTGGAAGCGAAAAAGGTACTCTGCATTCGTTATTTCTAATCAATCAATCAACGTCTTATCTTATTTCAGTCATGAATCAATCGTTATTTATTTCTCACGAACTCTTTTCCTCGTCTGATAAATCAATCTCGAGTTCCTGCGGTTCTTAACTCTTTAACATACAATGACGAGTTAGTCTAACTCGTCATTTATTTCAAGGACCATCTTTCACTTTGGTAAGTATTTTCTCCATTGTTTATCAAGAGATAAATTTTACGAATCAATCTTATGAATAAAAATCTAATATTTTACAAAAATTTTA
>NIJG01000055.1:454734-479940 GCA_002201625.1 Euglossa dilemma | reverse complement strand
AAAAAAAAAAAAACGAAATGACTTTCCGAACAACTGAATAATAGTCGAAATCGACAAAATCTGTCTTAGAATTGGTCGATGCGAGATAAAATTTCTGCTTTTAATTCGACGTAACAAAAATCAAGTCTCTCCTTAATAATTTGGGAAGATAAATTAGAATATTTATCTAAAGTAATTTATATTGGGTTGCTCCGAAAATAATTTCGTTTTTTCGAAAAAAAGGAATTTGTCGAATTCGACCGTTTATGATCACGTAAATCGTCTTGGCTTTAAAATCATGTTTCATTTTCACCAAAAGAAAAAACGAAATGACTTTCCGAACAACCTAATATTAGCCGAAATCAACAAAATCTGTTAAAAAATTATGACTTTAATTTGATATAACAAAAATCAAGTCTCTCTTTAATAAACTGAACAAATAAATTAGAATATTTATCAATCACTTTGTAGAAAATAATGATATTTTAGAAATAATTCAACGAGTAAAACTTAATAGGTATTTAATTCAAACTTATGAATAGGTTTTATGTTTGGCGGCACTTATTTTGCATTTTTATCAATAGACCCACGGGATGGTCAGAAAAATGGGGAACGTAGCAGGAAATTGGTATTCTCATTACGATATCTCGCATGTTCATAATAATAGGCCAGAATTCGTCGCGGTGAAGATGTTACATATGAGACATAAGTTCCGCATGAATGCGAATGAACGCATCATTCAGAATGCACTGAACGGTCTTTCCAACCGGTTTAGGGTTCAATATCCATGGCCGAGGCCAGAAATATGTCGAATATAAAGCAGAATCGCATCTCGACACAGGATACACGAACATAAAAGAAACGCTATTTTTTAATGTCAAAATTAGTAATTTTTTCATTAGCATAGCTTGACCGTTGTGTAACGTTTAACGTATCGATGAAACTAAAAATGATCGTGACTTTGTCGCTATTTAACCTTTAATCTTCTTCGTCCTTTCTTTCGCTTGCTATTTAACATTAATTGCAACGATTATTTTCTTAGAAGCTTCGCATATGGAATTAAATAACGAATCGTGTACGGTTAACGATGACGAAATTCGAAAAAAACACGAACGGTTTCTTGTTCATTTCCTGTATCTAAAACTGTCGTAAGAAATCTTTTCCTCTTAACATAAACTACGTTTCCTATTGTGCACGCTATACAAGAAACTGGGAGAAGAGTATTACGCGTTGACAATGAACATTCGTAACCAGCATTATGCGAGGTCTGAAACTGGTTTTAGCACGATCGATTTTTCTTGGCAGAAAATGAAATTCATTTTATTATGTAATTGAAGCGAAGGAAAAAAATGCGCAGATTTTTATTTGGGGTAACAAGAAATTCAGGTTGCTGTTAGATGTATACTTGTTCTAGAGAGCGTATAATAATATCTTCGCCGAGAAAATGACGTTTAATTGCCGATTTCTAGCTTAATACTATGACATTACGTTTATACAATTCGTGGCACTATGTTGGAAACAAAACTGTACGAACGCGTAATTAATAAAATGTAATTATCGTGTTACATAAGCGAGTATTATAGTGATTTACGAAGCGTCAGTTCTGCTGCCAGTTTTTCCCGACGTTTCCGATCCACGTCGGCTAAGAAGTCGAGGATCAGCCACATCACCGTCTCAGGCACCATCCTGCAAGTCATAAATGTCGAACAAACACTTTATGACCACCGATCGGTGATAAATTTTAATAAACTTTATTAGGGAATAAACACGTTTGGATACTTAGCGGTCATACCTTGGAATTGAAAGCTATGTGAATTTATTTACGTGTTTATAACTAATCGATTTACCAACACCGAAGGTAGTTAACACTAGGTTTACGGTTTTTTTTGTATACCTATTTCTACGAATATCCGTCAGATTTAGGGTAAAGAAAACCACATATTTTCTTTAAAAAACAAACGATGGGTTTAATTTGACAAAAACCGCAATATTAACAGATTTAATACAAGTTAATCAAATCTGTTAATATCGTATAATTGAAGCAACCCATCCGTCAAATTATCGGGTCTCGTAAATCTAATGTTAACCCTTTGCACTCGGTGGTTTTTTTCGTTACGGAAAAATAGTAATTCGGAGATCTTCTACCATAACGTTAACGATATTTTAAAAATAGTAAAAAGGAAATCCTTTGGAAATTAAGATATAGAATTATTTTATCTCGACATTTTACTCATCGATGGATAATTTTAAATTTGATATATCAATTAATGTTGAGTTTTGGAATCAGATTAAATGGCGACTGAGAGTCGACTCTCGAGTGGAAAAAGTTGAAAATTATTTATCTCGAGAGAAAAACAATGTACCTGTTGATGGAATTTAAGGTGAAAAGACATCTAGGAATAGTATACTCGGTGTAATTCCTTCTAATCGCTTTGATTATTTCTCCTGCAGCGTATGTCGGCGAAGTTACGCCGAATATGTAAGGGAATCTATAAAAATCGTGTTTCTCGATAAGAAGATCGTGATAAGACTTCTACGACTCACGTTTTACCTATATTTCGGGTCTCTGGCTAGTCCAGTGTCCACGTAGAACGGATAAACGGTTGTGAATCGTATATTATTACAGTTGGAGTCCAAACGTAACTCCTCGTGAAGAGACTCCATTAAACCTGTCAAAGATCGACGAGTTATCGAATTTTTCTCTTCCGAAATCGAAGAAAAATTGGAAGAAGTAACAGAATATTTTTTAAGATATTTTCGAGGATTAAGAAATGCTCGACCTCTCACGGCGAACTTGGAGGAACAGTAGGCTATTTTCTGAAACACCCCGTATATGCCGCACATGCTACATACGCACACTATGTGTCCCCTTCCGTTTTGCAGCATGCTTGGTAGAAACGTCTGTATGGTCTGAAAGAAGTTCAAAGTTTCTACGTCTCTTTAACGTTTACAGTTTTCGGTAACGCGACGTATTTTACTTTAAATATTTAAATAACTTGGAATTAGGAAATTTGGTTATTCTATTGATATTTTCGATTAGTATCGTGGTGAGCTAATTTTTTTGAGTAAATAATAGGATTAGAATTTTGATTCTTTTAGGAAATTTGGTTACTCTATTGATATTTTCAATTAGTATCATGGTGAGCTAATTTTTTTGCATTGATAATAGGATTAGAATTTTGATTCTTTTAGGAAATTTGGTTTGATAATTTTCGACTGGAAAATTTTGGATCTTTCGACGAAAGGAATTTTTAACTGCTGAACGCACCCAAAAGTTCGACAGGACGTTGACGTTAAAGGTCTCCTCTATAAGATCGGAATCTTGATCCAAAAACGAACGGTGATATAATACGGCGGCATTGTTAATTAGAATGGTCACGTCTGGCACGCCCATCTTCCTCATTAGCCTTGCAGTCTCTCGGACTTCTATTCTTTTCGACACGTCAACCACGAAACCGTAGGCCTACATTTTATTGGTCGAAGTTATGCGAAAGGATAAAAAATGGAATATTTAATCGAATCTGTTTTTCCTCTTTTTAAGTCTGCCCAAAGGTAAGACATTTAAATACGATTAAATGTCACACGGGTTTTATATTAATGTAGTTTCGAAACGGTGTGATTAAACGTTTCGTTTCGATTATTTCTTCGTTGTTCCTTACTTCTCCGCCGTTTTTCGACACCGTATTTATAGTCGATAGATTTCCGTCGGTATCCACGTCCCAACAGACAATTATGCAACCCATAGAAGCTAACTGGATGGCCAATTCGCGACCAATTCCGTGCCCAGCACCGGTTATCTGATGGAATAACAGATGCAAATAAGATGCTGCAGTTGCAACACGAGTAATCAATCCATTTTATTTACCAGCACCGTTTCTCCTAATAAATTCTTCGCCCGAGGTGGAATAATCAATTTAAAAGTAGCAGCGGTCATGGCAAAAGTGATCTTCACTGATAAGATGAAAAAATCGTACAGTAAATTCAAATAAGTATACTCGAGGATACTTTTCACACTTGGCATCTTGTTTGTTCTTTTATAAATTGCTTAATTATTCATCGCGTACTTTGTTTGGTCTTTAATGGCAGACGATGATTACAGAGATGCATTTGTTTTTGTTAACATATATTAAAAAAAAAAAAAAGAGAGAAAATGTAGATATTTTATTTCGATATAAATTTCTTGTTAAAGTCAAATTTAATAAACAAGAAATTCGGAGAATATATATATATATAATAATTTAAATTAGTGAATCATTTTCTTGTTTTCTATTCAAATGTAAGTTAAATTTATATTTTCCCGCCTTTTCTCCGCCATGAAGTGAATAAGATGTAGACTGGCTTTATTGGTCTGTAGTATGCATATCGTAATGGAGCAGAAATTGTGAATCGTTTATCTTGTGACTCGTGAAAGGTATACTAATTCAAAGCAATGATAAATACACTTACAGTTTGAACACTAGAACTATGTAAATTATGTTGTATAATGGGAATACGTTTTAGGGAAAACGGTTGTTCATTGGTCTTGTTCACGTGGCGCTGTATACTCGAAATATCTGCGAGATTTCTTACCTAAATTGATTACTTGTTCAATGGAAGGAAGCATTCTGATCCTTCGTGGCGGAGAATGTTTTTATTCTTTAATATCCGTGATAATATCGTCGATTTTGTGACTCGACAACAGTTTTCTTTCTTCGCGCGTTCAACTCGTTAAATGTAATCAACGTCATGGACATACGCGGAATAGAAGTTACGAATCAATTGCGAGTAAGTAAAGGATTTATACTTTTACTTGGCTGTACTTACACTGTTCTAATCGTCTAGTTGTGTTCAATAGTTTCCGACGCAGATCTTTAAGAGATTATCGGTGTGACTGTTTAATATTTTCGCGGTTACGTGACAATATTTTTACTCGATTTTCGATGATTTACGCAGTGTAATTATCGAAATTTTCGGGTTGGGATTAATACAGACGGAATGTCGTTGATTAATTTTGTAATAGATTTGCAAAATAATCTCGTGTAAATACAGATGTCGCGAAAGAGCCAAAATGAAAAAAGTAAGAAATAAAATATTTGAAACTGTTAAATTTAAATTCAAATTATTAACTGTTAGGAATGATTTGGACTTTTAAAGATTTATATGTCTTTTCCTATAATTTATGTATGACTATTTTGTTAAACTTTTTTCCAGAGTGCTATTCGTGCTAAGTTACTGGAGTTAGGAATAAGATATGACGAGGAGCTACCAGATTATATTTTAGTAATGGTTGTAAATAAAAAGTCTCGCCAACAGATGCACGAGGATTTATACTTATTTCTTGAGAATTGCACAACACCATTTGTTGATTGGTTGCACGACCAAGTATTGAAAAAGTTACAGAAAGTTACTGTAGCCAAAAAGAAAACTTTGAGGGAGTTTGTTCCTACTGTTGTTGTAAAACAAGAGGAAGAAAGGAAGAAAAGAAAGACATCGACTACATCCTTCTTGGAAGACCAAGCTGCTAATCTACCCATTGAAAAGTCTTCCAATAAAAATATGAAGGATGATAAATCATTCCACAAGCAAAATACAAAACTATCCTTATCTAGTCAGAAATTAGAGACAAGTCAAAATAAAAGTATAGATAAACTTGTGAAAAATATTAATCACGAGAGTGTGTCAGAAAGTACGTCGAATCACACTGTAACTCAGCCATCTGTGTCCAAAAGAATACTGGGAAGCGATAGTCAAAACACAAATACTAATAAAGAAGTTGCAACTTTTGAAATTTCCAATAATAAGTCTAAAGATTCTCATGTTGATACAAAGATGGATGATATATCGGTCAGAAATTTAAAAAGACCACTTGATACGACAAATAGGGATGGTTTAGAGAGAAAGCAGAATGAAGCAAAGAGATCAAAAATCGATGAGGACGGAGAGAGCACAATGGAGGATAACACAAAAAAGTTAAAGTCTTGTGTTAACAAGCCAAAAGTCACGTCAGTCGTCTCTGTGAAAAATCGTCTGGGTGTGGTGTCACCCAGAAAGAAGTTCGAAGTTCACAGAGAAAAAATAGATACCGAAAGTCGGTATAGGCAAAACGACAAGCGTCTTGAAAAGCATCGACTGGATAATAATCGGAATAATAATTTTCCGAGGGGAAGAACCTTTGATATGGAGGATCGTTCGAAAAGGAATCGCGAGCTGGAATTGAAACACAACGAGCCCGACAAAGTCGGTATCAAAACTCGATTGGGTAATACCAAAGTCGAGAAAGTATCTAAGAACATGGAGTTAAGGGAGAAAGTAAATTCTAATTTAAAATTAAAGTCGGTGGAGAAGACGACGGGTACGATTAAGGATCGTTTAGGAATCGCGAACAAGTCGCCTAAACAATTAGGGAATAAAGACTCTATAGAGTTTAGGAGCAAACTTTTGGAGCAAGATCGTGATACTCTGATTGTCAATAAAAATATAAAAAACAGATTGGGACCATTCAAGAATAACTTTAAACCCGTAAGCGTTAAAAGTGGCTTTAATTCCTCGATCAGACGTTCTCAAAGTAGCGAGGACGATGACTACCTCAATTTGAGAGCAGAAGAGGAATTAGATGATGACGCGCAATCTGTAGGGCCATCTGGACCTATTAAATCACACATAATAGCTGTAAATAAATCTGCTGCTGTTAAGACTGAAAGGAAACGATTGAAAACCCTGGAGAAAGGAAATAAAGAATGCAGCGATATAGAGGAGGAGACCGAGGAAACGAAGATACCCAGTAAAGTTATCGTAACACCGAGGCCGCTGAAACCATTACAACCAACGCAGAAACGCGCCACACAGTCACTTTTGTTAAGGGCTGTTGCAGAAGCAAATCAATCTGTTGTTACACAAAAGAATCCAGAGCCATCCTTACTGGTGTGTATAAAATGTAATAGATATTAATGTTATTGTTCCAAAAATAATTTAATACGATCTTTAATACGTGGTCATCTTTTTCATTAAGAAATTTTCACAGGAGAAGAAGCAGACGTTGAAACATCTTAAACCAGCTGCTGTGAGGGATGTGGGTCAAAATCTATCAGTACACTTGAATTCCAATAAAAGATTGGTCATGGAAAAGATACAAGTAGAATTAAATACAGACGTTTCGGAGTCGAAATCGAAGCCTTGTAAGTACGTTCTTAATTTTATTCATTTTGATTTTTAATTTTTTTTTTTATTTTTTTTTTGGTGATATATATGATACTTAAAATTGTTTCTCTAATATATTTAGTATTATACGGTCTGTAGATGTACCGCAACCAGTTACCGAGGAACATATGGGTGTCGTAATGTCTTTATTCCAAAGGAGCGATGACAACCAAAAATTTTTAGTTACACTCAATGGATACAACAATAATTTAATGAAAGAGAAAACCACATCCGACGACGATGAACGACTCGAAATGGAGGTAGCTAGTAACAGTTCTAACCATTAATTCTTGTTAAACTTTCTACGAGTATAATAGGCTAATGATTGGTACTTACAGGTGAATGAAGATGACGAGCTTGCACTATCAACAATTCAAAACGACGTATACGCTCAAAATGAATCGGAAGTTTCGGTTTTTCAAATGGCAGAGATGGAAGTGGAAGGTGATATGAGCATGAAGGAAAGGGCCGAAGAAAACAATGAAAATTGTAACACAGAGAACGTAGAAAAAACCGAAGAAATACCAAAAAAACGGAGAAAATTAAGTCCAATTGTTTATAACAGATCCCACTCACCAAGTCCCACGGATTTAAAGTCCAGTGCATTATTAACAAACTCATTATTAACTAAACGTAAATAAAATAATTTCAATAATTTACCTCCAACATTAAACTCTAAGACACGAATCTGACAATGTCGTTTTTTGCATTCAGGTCTTGATAAAAAACCACTAACAGAGAACACGGTGACGGTGATAGATAAGTCGAAAGAAAAATGTAGATACTGGCCGAATTGTACATTAGGAAGTAAATGCGCGTATCTTCATCCCCTTGCCATGTGCAGGTTACTATTTTATTTAATTTTTTCATTTCTTCATCCTTCACGTTTGTCGATCTTTTTTAACTGTTTCTTATCTTTCTCCTTATTATAGTGCATTCCCTGCGTGTAAATTCGGCGATAAGTGTGCTTACAGACATCCCAAATGCAAATTCGGCTTGTCCTGCACGAAATTGGGATGCGTGTTCTCTCATCCCGCTCAACAGTGCAAGTATCATCCATTCTGCACCAAACCAGCGTGTCCATATTCTCATCCGATGCCGGTCGCCGCGGAGACGTCTAGTCAGAGGGCGAAATTCACGTGGCGCAGGCGAGATTGAGTCACACTGTTGTACAAACAATGTACAAATTTCCCTTTCCTCTAGCGATAGGTCGACATACACATTGGCAAGGATACTATCGCCACTGTACGATTTTCAGTAACGAAAACCTTGATACACGTGGCGAGAATAGCAATAACGTAGTATTAGATTAATACTGCCAAATACATTGCGTTAGCTGGGTTACGAATAAGCAAGGCAACTAGCGGTTGAAAGATATCAAGAATCTTGCTTTTTACTCAATGATCTTTACACCTTTGTAGATCCATAGTTTCAGTTACTGCACACGTATTGTACTTTACGATTATAGAGTTACAGTAGCATAATTTTCAACTACTACGAGCGAAAGTCTTTTCTTACGATATATCTTTTTTCCTTTCACGCGTCGTTGGCGATAGTATTCTTGCTGATAGGTAAAAAAAAAAAACAACATTCTACTTTGTACAAATGAGAACGGGTGTACGTTTTGATTGCAAACTTTGGACGGAATTTCGACGTTCGACTCCCATTTAATCTGTATCATATATCACGTCGACTCACGGAGCAGCGGTTTGCATTTGTTGAGTAACACATTAATAATATTGTAGCTTTATTCGTTTTCCTGTTTATGGGATACGAACATTATCTTTTACCATTTCGCCGGTCCAGTTGAATGGATCGCGGATCGTCTATTCGTTTAATCGTAGCTTTAAGGGAACATCGATGAGACATTATATTAATTCGATATTAATACGTCATTGACAAGTAATATATACATATATATGATTGTTGAATGCAACGTGTTTTTGTTTATTCTTTTCGCCTATTTTACTCAAAGGCATTAAATTTCTTTTTTTCTCGTTATATCAGACAGAATCCTGTCTGCGAAATTATCATGAAATCTATTTATTAATCAATGGCTGTGCAGTGTAATCAACATAATATGATTTCACTCGAACGATAAGGAATAATTGCTCGAGTCAATGAATAAAAGAAACCTTTTCGCGTAATTTATAATTTATATCATCATACGTGAACGTAGCGTAAAGAAGTGAAAGCCACGCTTTGAGCACTTTATTATCCGTTTATTACACTACTGAAATTCAACTCACTAATCAACCTGTTAGGTATTACGAGAATATAAATCTTGTATAAACAACTATAAATACACAGTTATATCTGTAAGTTTTAAGCACTTCTGTTTCCTTAAATATTCCTATTTCGTCTTCGTCGTTCGATTCCATTGTAAATTAATTCCAATAAACTCACGAATAGTGCGATCAAATAGTCGTTCTCTAATCATGCTACTCGAGTACCGAATCTTTGATAATCAGTTGTTTATGTAGAATATTTTCACGATAAACCCAAATCTGTACACGTACACGCGTTGCTAATTGCCGTGCCCGCTTTTGTAATCTACGTGCAGGCCTGCCTTTACCTTTACAACAATAACTGACCTATATTATCGCGACTCTTTCAGCCGGATAATCGCTGTTAGATTCATCGTGAAAAATATTGGGAGAAAAACAGCCGATCGAGCAATAGAGAGCCTCCGTCTATCTTTGGACGGTATCCGATAATAAAGCGCAAAGTCGAAGCCTTTGAGAATATCCGGAGCTAATTATTTCTCGCATATATCACGGTGGATGTAAGAACCGAAACGGGAAAGCTCACGGATGCTCGTGAATTCCAATTTCTACCAACATTTTCGCTCGATGACGTCATTACATCGCTAAGGCCTTAGAAGTGGAAGATACAAACAAATGATTCATGCGGGCTAAATAAACAGGGATAAACAGGAAAAGAAAGAAACGTAGCAAGTTGCAGGGTAATAAAATTTCTCTCATCGTTACATTCTTTTCCGGAAATTGCAATATTGGCTATTAATATTTATTCATTCTCTTGATACATCGATAACTCTATCAGAAATAGTATCCCAAGCGCCATGATAATATTTTATTGATATTGGAAAATGAAAAATTCTCACGATTGCGAAAATTGCACGAATAATCGGAAACGAGGCTCCTGAATTTCCTCCAATTACAAAATAAAATATCTCGGAATACTTTGGACACGTGATTAAGTCGCGAAACTGTCCGTTCAAGTGATCGTGGAATTGCGTTAAAATGGAGAATAAGTTTGCTGAATCGAGCGAGCCGAATTTAATAGGCCAGAACGCGGCGATAATTCCATAAGAAAATTTCAGAAAATACCCTGACGTTGTGAATGTATCCTCCGAGCTTATCTTATCTCACGAATTGACACGGTGTCTCTGGTCGGAGCTCTCGGTAGTTCCGTCCAGTTTTCCTCTGGGGCTCGTGGCTAGCCCAGCGTATAAATCCCGTCCAACTGTACGGATTCTTCGAAATTTCCATTTCGCGTTGCTGGTTCTTGCCTGAAGGGAATCGCGTCTCGATCCGTGCCTCCATTCCGATATGCACAATCGCGAGTTCCATCATCGTCCCATCGAGATAACTTCTACGTGACTGTTCCGTCCCGATTTCTCAGGCTATCGATGCTTTGTCCGTTTCCGAAGAAACCGTAAGTACTTCGAAAACAACTTCTTCCGACTTCTCTCGATTTAGTAATTCGCGATATTCTCTATACGCTATTAATATCAGCGTGATAACATCGACGTTGACGTTGGAAATATTCGGGATATCTTGGAGATTCGTTCCTTGGAAGGTTTAATTACTCGTTCGAATAAATGGACCTGGGAACACGGTGGGGATGGTAAGATGATCGTTTAACACTAGATTTACGGGACTCGTCAATTTGACGGACTGGTTGCTCCGATTATACAATATCAATGGATTTAATTAACTTATATTAAGTTTGTTAATATTGTAATTGTTTTTAAATTAAACTCGTCGGTTTTTTTTCTTAAGAAAATAGGTGGTTTCTTTATCTGTAAATCTGACGAGTGTCCGTAAAAATAGGTATGCAAAAGACGTGCGTAAATCTAGTGTTAAAGAGTCATCGTTACAAAAGTGGAAGGGGCGTTTGATTTTTCTTTTCTATTGTCTATTTTTCTATTCTCGCTCTATTGGCGAAATGTGAGCGTGAAGGAGGATGAAGAGAAGAATTTGGCAAGGAAGGCTGACTGTCGCGTACCTTTCTGCCAAAAGGTACTTTATCTTGACGGGAGGGGAGGCCCGTAGCAGCCCTGTTTTCGAGGGGTGCTCCGCGCAGATCGTATAAAGCGGTCGCGGGGATTATCCTAGTGGTTAAGTGCCTTGTGACCTGCTGCCGACGCTGTCCACGTCGAATCAAACTTCTATCCAGATAGATATCCGGTGGATCAACGAATAAACCGATGGGTATCGAGACTGAACTTGTTAACGAGGTTCGTGAATTTTTTTTCTCCTTTGTACCTTATCGATATCATCCTGACATCCGTGCGTTAATCTATCGACGAGCTGAGATTTCGAGGATCGTAGATCGAGGTGGTATCTTGATTAGAGCATCTCTCTTTATCTCTTCTTTAGTTTTAATGATATGACTGAAGGACTGCGTGAAAAAATCGCGTGATTAACTTTTGATTCGAGTTTCCTCGTTTGAGAACTGTAAACTAAGAAAATAAATATACAATCGAATTTACGGAAAATGGCGGATCTTCGATGAATACTTGATTCATTTGAGCATCTCTCTTTATCTTTTCTCCGGTTTTCACGGTATGACTGAAGAAGTGTGTGAAAAAATCGCGTTATAAACTTTTGATTCGAGTTTCTCCCTTTGAGAACTATAAATAAAGAAAATAAATATAGAATCGAATGCACGGAAAATAGCGGATCTTTGATGAATATTTGATTCATTCGAGCTTCTCTCTTTATCTTTTCTCCGGTTTTCACGGTATGACTGAAGAACTGCGTGAAAAAATCGCGTAGTAAACTTTTCATTCGAGTTTCCTCATTTGAGAACTATAAACTAAGAAAATAAATATAAAATCGAATGTACGGAAAATAGCGGATCTTCGATGAATGTTTGATTCATTCGAGCATCTCTCTTTATCTTTTCTCCGGTTTTAACGGTATGACTGGAGAACTGCGTGAAAAAATCGCGTGATTAACTTTTGAATCGAGTTTCCTCGTTTGAGAACTATAAACTAAGAAAATAAATATAAAATCGAACGTACGGAAAATAGCGGTTCATTGATGAATATTTGATTCATTCGAGCTTCTCTCTTTATCTCTTCTCCGGTTTTCACGGTATAACTGAAGAACTGTATGAAGAAATCGCATGGTAAATTTCTCATTCGAGTTTCCTCGTTTGAGAACTATAAACTAAGAAAATAAATATAAAATTGAATGTATGGAAAATGGCGGTTCGTCGATGAATACTTGATTCATTTGAGCATCTCTCTTTATCTTTTCTCCGGTTTTCACGGTATGACTGAAGAACCGCGTGAAAAAATCGCGTAGCAAACTTTTGATTCGAGTTTCCTCATTTGAGAACTATAAACTAAGAAAATAAATATAAAATCGAATGTACGGAAAATGGCGGTTCGTCGATGAATATTTGATTCATTCGAGCATCTCTCTTTATCTCTTCTTTAGTTTTAACGGTATAGCTGAAAAACGAGCGTTTCACGGTGTAAATCGCGTGGTAAATTTCTCATTCGAGTTTCCTCCTTTAGGAACTATAAACGGATAAAATCGAATTTACGTGAAATTGCGTGTCTTCGATGAATATTCGATTCAAGATATAAGATTCGTAAACTCGAGTACATTGTAGATCGATGATCGCGTTAACAACTATGCAAATTTTCAGAAATATCTCGATGACGTCGCCGACATCCCCGAATGTCGGGACCGATCCGAGCTGGACGAGGAGTACCGGGACTTCCCGGAGGAGAAGATTTGGAGCCCGAGAGAGGAAGTGAACAGTTGGGTTCCTCTCTACGTGTTCATGGCTCGTTCCGTGCTCACGTTCGCCCAAGAGAGCCAGGGTATATCGAACAGAGACGCCATGGAGAACTCCTGCACCGGTTACGCGGAACAATACATCACGGATGTTCTTCACGACTCCGAATACCTGCCGGAAGTCGCACTGAAAACTCTTCTCACGAAAGAGTTGCCGCGGAAGCTCGTTGCAAGATGGACGCCGGAGAACGTTGTAAGTATCCCGCAACGAAAACTAACAAAATCTTCGATTTTTAAAATAAAATCTTTCTCTTATTAATTTCAACTTTCTTTTGCTCGATATCGATAGGAACTCTTCGTGAATGGGATTTCGAGGTACGGCAAGAACTTTCCGCGTATCCAGAAGGAGCTACTTCCGCAAAAGAACACGGTACGTTGTTTTCTTATCTTTTTATCGCGCAATTTCTTTTCTTCTTTGTTCTGTCTTCGAGACGTTGCTCGAAGAAACTCCATCGAGATTAAAGCAATGATAATTCCGCAGAAAGACATCGTGGACTTCTACTACGCGTGGAAATGGTCCGACTCGGCGAAGAAGCTGAGGAACTGTCGCCGACGACGTCGTACGAACGCTAAACGACGCTTTCCATCGATCGGTTGCATCTTCGGCGAGCTATCGTCCCCGAAGATCGTGACTCGCAGCATGACCACGAGACTCTCTCTGCAGAAGAACGATCAATCCCTAAACATGGCGAATCTCGCGAAATGTTCGAAAGCCGGCGTGAGAAAAAGAAGAAATGGTTCATTAGCTGTTCGATGAGACTCGAACGATCGCTGTGCTTGGCTCGGAGCTTTTGTTCCGTATCCACGCCAGCTTCTCGACGTTCATGAACCTTAGCGCCGTTTTAGAGGAGTTAACGAGTCAATTAATGGCCTGATGTAAATATTCTTGGTCGAGAGTATGAGGTTAATCTTTTTCGAAGACTCTACGAGCTATTTGAATGGTCTCGAAATTAGAGAAGAAGCGAAAGACGAATTGGTTTTAGATCCTTACTCGATGTACGCTGTGAATGATGTATCGCAAGGCTCGTGGAATATCCTCGAATTATTGTAATATTTTAAATTAGTATTATTTTTTCCTTCGTCTTCGATGTGCAATATTCGTTGGAAATTCATTATTCGTTATTTTATCGCGATTCGAGTAATTGCTTTGAAAAAATTATGTATAAAGGTACTTTTGCGAAAGGTGATCAATTTGAACGGAGATAGAGGAACGGTAGAGGTCGATTGGTATTTTTTTTTTTTAAATATTTCACTTTTATTCCATACGGTCGGTGTCATTAAATAAAATTCTTCGTAATTAGATGCTAGCACACTGTAAGAATATAACGGCGAGAGACTGCTCGGTTTCTCTGTACGCTTGACACAAAACGCCGCATGGCGTGAACATGGTTATGTGTATGCATGTGTGTGTGTATGTGTGTGGGCGAAGAGCAATGGTGTGGCGAAAACATAACTCGCGAGTCGGTTCTCGTGCTTCCGGAATAGTCTTGTTTCAGCCACATTCGCACTATGGCACATCCGTTCCTCTCTTTGCTTTGAAATTCGTCCCCTTGGGGACCGGTATCGTTCCTACCATTTTCAAATTAATAAAACGTTCGTAAATCGAATTACCTCGATATTCAAATTGCACGATCCTTATCCTCTGCCGCGAGATAAATTATTCCAAAAAGATTTCCCGGCTGTAAAATGTTCGAATTTTTCTATCTTTCGAGACATTTCCACGTTTCATTCAAATAATTTGGTAAAAATTGGAAAAGAAATTATGTCGATTAAGATTTTGTCGAGCAAGGTAAAAGTATCGAACGAAGACACGAATGAGGTTTGAACATTTTAAAATGATAAAGTACCGGTCGTTAACCCTCAGGGACTGAAAATGAAGATGTCAGCTACCATTTACGACCACGTGCAGCCTGCCAACAAAAGCTCGTCGCGACGTCGCCGTTCTTTGTTTGACGGAAGTGGAGGAACACCTATTCTCTTTGTTAAGAATAGCCTGTAACGCGCGACTCTTCTCTCTCACCTTTTTTCCCCCGACTTTTTAATACAAATATAATCATCGCGGCGAGTGTAATTCACCGTTCTCGCAAATTTTTAACGCGGCATCAAGGGAAAACAAGGGGATATTAATCGTACGAGATTTGCATTCACGAGCTTGCACATGGCCGAACATTCACGGCAGATCGTTTTAAGTCTATGGGAACAAATTCGACGATCTGGATCGTTCCTGGACGCTTATCACAATATGCAACAGACAGTACGTTGTTTTCGTAAAGAATACACGGTTCTTTCGCTATGGAAAATCCATTTTCTTAGTGTCTTTCTAATCCCTTAACATTTCCGGACCTCGCGACGGTGACTCGATCGCAGATCCTTCGAGAATTGTACGACTACTCGTGCATTTGTCCATAGAACGTGTTAATATCATCGAAAAAAGTGGATTGTTCGCCAAACACTGACGATTCCAAGAGTTAACTCTATTTTCACGTGTTTTTCCTCTTTAATTTAAGATTCAAAGATTCGTTCGTCTAGATAAACTAAGCATAGAGAATCGAGTGCAAAGGGAATCGAGTCAAAGACGAGCTTCGTCCATTCAAAACATTCCAAACTTTCAGAAAGAAAATAGGAAAATGAATTTACGATTGCACACGCATCATTCTCGTAGTCATTACGAATTTCGCTAAATTTCGCTTATATATAAATCCTCTTTCCGTCGCGGGGGCACTTTCAGATCCTTCTCTGTTTTTACAATGAATTTCCGGTTCGTTCGTCCTTGTTACAAGCAGCTCGGAAACAAAAGTTACAAAGAAAAAGTTACAACATTCGCCGGCTTCGTACGGTTTAAACGCATGCGTGAAACCTTCTCGAAGTTCATTGGCTTGCACACTTGGAATTGCTCGTGCTTCATCGGAGAGAAACAGGCGAAAAAGTTTCGAGATTCGAACTTGTTGCTCTTTCGCTTGCGGCTTTACGAACAATCCGTGCTAATTAATTACGCAAGGAACAATTAATCGCGCTTGTTCTTCCTATTCTCACGATTCACGGGAATTCCTTCTCGTGAAAGCTTCCGTGATCGAAGCGACGCAATTTTCATAACGAATCACGATTTTTCCTTGCAATTTGCTTATGGAATTCTCGATAAATCGTCGCAGTGATCGGCGATAGATTGTTCGAAACGGAACACAATTTTTACAAAGAATCACGAATTTTCCTTGCAATTTGCTTACGGAATTCTCGATAAATCGTCGCAGTGATCGGCGATAGATCGTTCGAAACGGAACATACAATTTTTACATTGAATTACGATTTTCGCTTGCAATTTGCTTATGGAATTGTCGCTAAATCGTCGCAGTGATCGGCGATATATCATTTGAAACGGAACACACAATTTTTACAACGAATCACGATTTTTCCTTGCAATTTGCTTATGGAATTCTCGTTAAATCGTCGCAGTGATTGGCGATAGATTGTTCGAAACGGAATACACAATTTTTACATTGAATTACGATTTTCGCTTGCAATTTGCTTACGGAATTCTCGCTAAATTATCGCAGTGATCGGCGATAGATCATTCGAAACGGAATACACAATTTTCACAACGAATCACGAATTTTCCTTGCAATTTGCTTACGGAATTCTCGATAAATCGTCGCAGTGATCGGCGATAGATCATTCGAAACGGAATACACAATTTTCACAACGAATCACGAATTTTCCTTGCAATTTGCTTACGGAATTCTCGATAAATCGTCGCAGTGATCGGCGATAGATCATTCGAAACGGAATACACAATTTTCACAACGAATCACGAATTTTCCTTGCAATTTGCTTACGGAATTCTCGATAAATCGTCGCAGTGATCGGCGATAGATCATTCGAAACGGAATACACAATTTTCACAACGAATCACGAATTTTCCTTGCAATTTGCTTACGGAATTCTCGATAAATCGTCGCAGTGATCGGCGATAAATCATTCGAAACGGAATACACAATTTTCACAACGAATCACGAATTTTCCTTGCAATTTGCTTACGCGATTTTCGATAAATCGTCGCAGTGATCGGCGATAGATCGTTCGAAACGGAATATACAATTTTCACAACGAATCACGAATTTTTCTTGCAATTTGCTTACGAAATTCTCGATAAATCGTCGCAGTGATCGGCGATAGATCATTCGAAACGGAATATACAATTTTCACAACGAATCACGATTTTTCCTTGCAATTTGCTTATGGAATTCTCGATAAATCGTCGCAGTGATCGGCAATAGATCGTTCGAAACGGAACACACGGCGTTTAGATTTAATCTGCGATCGGTTTTCTGTCGCGAACTGTCCATCATCGGACACGCTCTTACGCGATAGAGGCGAAATTAGATCCGTTATTCGGAGAATTTCCCTTTTTTTTTCTTCGATATGCGACACAGATTGAATATCGTTCGAGAGATTCGCGATGAAATTCGAAATTCACGCCGAACGGCATGGACCGCTCGGCTAGACGCACTCGCGAATTTTTTCCATGGTCGTTACGTATAGATCCTTAGGGTAAACTGGTAGATTATTACGTCTGAGTAATCGGTTACAGTGGGCTAGTCTAAAAAGAAAAGAAAGAAAAGAAACGTCACGCGATCGCGGGACGATCCCGTGGATCGATCGGCGCGATCGTCGTGGAAATCTAGGCTGCTCGTTACTCTTTACAATGGCGAACAACGTAAATACGGTACTAGGAATAATAGTAAGAAAACGTAAATGTACTTTACTCGAACGTTATTCGATTCAACTCCCTCGATACGGGATACATTTATTCCTCGTTTTCTAATTTTCACGAAGATTTTCGTTTCGTCGTTTCTCCGGCTTTGATTTTGCAAATTCCTCACGGATACAAAGAGTCCTCTAGAAGACTCGGGTGTACACAGTTGCGGAGTTTCAGTATCGAGGAAGTTAAAAACGAATCGTGCAATTGATCGAAGGATGCTCGACGCTTGTATAAGATATTATTTAGCAATAAGTCACGCTGATTCGACAAGGCTGTTAAAACGCAAGGACGCTCCTATTTGTCGAACGAGAGGAACTCCCATAGTTTCAGGAAAGTTGCTTAAGTGGTCCATAATGCTTCCGCGGTAAAAAAAACCCTGTTCCCTGTCTCCATATCCACAAATCTTTTCTCTCAACAAGCCGAACACCGGAACGAACGTGCATCGAAATTTCGAAAACAGCGCGAAAGTTATAACACGTACGGATTAGCAACATTGGAGAATTCTATTCTTAAGTTTACCACCCCTTCTCACGCTTTTGTTTGTTCTTTAGTAATTACCACTTTGAGATTCTTCCTTTCTCTATTTATAGGTGTAGCGCGCGTGTTTCTTTCACGCTTCAAGTGTAATAAATATTTTAATCGCAACGCTCGCTCGAGAAGTTGGGCATTTTCTTTACGAGACGAGCGAAAAGCCTTCGTTATACGGAATACATTTATGTTCGTTACGGTGTTCAACTTATCAAACGTTCCTTCTTTATCCAACAAGAATTCTACGCGATTCTGTATCTCTGCAGAAAGCTCTCTCTCTCTTTGTCTCGCCAAGTCGCGCAGATTGTCAAAAGAGAAGGAAAGAAGAAAAGAACCGCGCAACCCTCTAGACTCACCACTTATCCTGAACGCAACGTATAATTTTTATATTAATTTCACTTTGCAATAATTATAATAATTATAATATATATATATATAATAATATAATTACAAATAATTATTCATAATATTTATTTGAATATTTTCACTAGATTTGTATAAAATGTCTCCTTTCGCCTTCTTGTTTTAGGCTCGACGTCGCCATAGTGTGGTAGCGGCCAACATTACTCGTTTATCTTTCATTTTATTTTTTTTTTTTGTTTTTTCTCTCTCTCTCTCTCTCCCCTTTTCGTTACATTTTTACTTTTTCTCTTTTTTTCTTTTTGTTTAATTTTATCACAGGAGCCCATTCTCGACCGCTCGTTCTACACTTTTGACACATTCCGTCAAGTTCCAGATTGCCAGGACGATTTTTCTTGAATGGCGGATGATAAAGTTTATTCTATAATAGAATGAACGCGAGAGTTTGCCGAAGCGGGGATAAAAGAACGTTGTCCGATAAATTTCCTTCACCGATCTGCGCAAATTCGTGTCTACATGCGGAATTCCATGGCATTGGACAATTGCAAAACGGGGTAAAAATTGAACTAAACGAATTTCTTTTTATCATGCGTCACTCACCGTCCTAATCTCATAATCTCTCATTCACCACAAGCCACAAACTTTCTTCTCTATTCACTACTGCTCAAACAACACTGATCAACAAGAGACGGTACTCGAGTTAAAAAATAATCAATATTATCTCCGCGTGAAAACCGAAATGGTTTATAACCCTTCATCAATCTTTCTTCCCTTCTTTTTTTTCTTTTTTTTTCGCTCTTTTTCCTTTTTATTAAACACAAACATGAAAGTCTCGTGCGTGTCATCGAAATCTAACATTCCAATCGATCCTTTCGAGTTCGACGCGATCGAAACTCTCTCCCCTATTCGAGCCATGAATCTTTCAAACGTTTCAGGGGAGGGCAACTGGGAAAGGAAATACGACGCTCGATAGTCACTCCTTGTACACTCGCTTCCGTGTCTTTCTCTCTTTCACGTCCGAGACCATCGAGCTCTCCGACTTTTAGCCCCTGCTCCTCCTACGCCACTGTGTCTCAAACTTTTAGAATAGATTCTGAGAAGAGAACATCCGACTCCCGGTTACGTTCGGTACAGCACAACGGGAATAGACTGCCATTCGAAATTTTCGGGAAATTCTCGCGCGTTTCTCGCAGCGATCCACCGAAAGCGGCATCTTCGAATTCGCGAAAATTCTATTATTCGCAAACGAAAGGTTCCGAGAAATTCTCGCGGCGATCGAGCGATTCGACGATCTTCGAATTCGCAAAAATCTTACTTTTGGCAGACGAAACGTTCCGAGAAATTCTCGCGCATGTTTCGCGGCGATCCGCATCTTTGAATTCGCAAAAATCCTACTTTTTGGAAACGAAACGTACCGAGAAATTTTCGCGTGTGTCTCGCAGCGATTCGTACCTTCGAATTCGCAAAAATCTTACTTTTCGCAGACGAAACGTTCCGAAAAATTCTCACACGTGTCTCGCGGCGATTCATATCTTCGAATTCGCAAAAATCTTACTTTTCGCAAACGAAACGTTTCGAAAAATTCTCGCGGCGATCCGATGATTTTCGAATTCGCAAAAATCTTACTTTTCGCAAACGAAACGTTCCGAAAAATTCTCACGGCGATCCGTCAATTTTCGAATTCGCAAAAATCCTACTTTTCGCAAACGAAACGTTCCGAAAAATTCTCGCAACGACCCGCATCTTCAAATTCGCAAAAATCTTACTTTTGGCAGACGAAACGTTTCGAGAAATTCTCGCGCGTGTCTCGCGGCGATCCGTATCTTCGAATTCGCAAAAATCCTATCTTTCGCAAAGGAAACGTTCCGAAAAATTCTCGCGACGATCCGTATCTTCGAATTCTCAAAAATCTTACTTTTCGCAAACGAAACGTTTCGAGAAATTCTCGCGCGTGTCTCACAGCGATCCGTATCTTCGAATTCGCAAAAATCCTATTTTTCGCAAAGGAAAAGTTACGAAAAATTCTCGCGACGATCCGCATCTTCAAATTCGCAAAAATCTTACTTTTCGCAAACGAAACGTTACAAAAAATTCTCGCAACGATCCACATCTTCAAATTTGCAAAAATCTTACTTTTCGCAAACGAAACGTTCCGAAAAATTCTCGCGCGTGTCTCACATCGATCCGCCGATCCTCGAATCGATCCGTATCTTCGAATTCGCGAAAATCCTACTATTCGCAAACGAAACGTTCGCTGAACGGTTAATTTCGAATGACGTCTCTCCGAGTGTACCGGAAAAGGTGGGTTTATTAAATTTGCTAACTATCTTCGAACTGAAGTAGCCATGGCAGTAGCCATGGACAGTGGCGCAAGAAAACGTAGGAACTGCGAAAAAACCTCTACCCCTAAGCCAGCCTGCTAGAGCCGACCATGCCACTCGTCCTGAAGGCACGCTCGTCAGTCGTGAAATGTCCCGCAAGTCGGTCCCAGCTGATCCATTATCAACGGGTACAGTCTTCTCTTCCTCTCGAACTCCAGGCCAGCGAGATCAAAGTCGAATGATCTCCGTTGCCGATTTTCTGGCCGCGATTAATACAAGGCGCACAGTGTTCCGATGAAAAAGAAAAGAACGCGTTTTTCCTAATGGATGAAGAAGTACGCGTCGCCGGAAAGCGATTCGTCATCGTCCTCTCTCTCACTCTCTCTCTCTCTTTCTTTCTTTCTTTCTCTCTCATTCTCGACTGGCCGCCGTTTGCGGCTCCGTACCAGTCGAGGAGGAGCGCGTTTCGTTAAAGGAATATTTATTTACATCGTCCTGCGCGTTCTCCCCGGAAACCACATGATCACAGCCACTCGGTGAGGCAGCCACCCAACCACATCACCACTATGGGCACGAGATACGCTGTCAAAGCGCGAGACAGAGAGATCTTCTGTCTGCTCGCCCCACTGTCCACGTTGGACGTGCCGTTGTTGTTGTTCAGATTCGTCTTCTGCTCCACGTCCACTCTCGGAGGCACCGCTTCCGGGTGCACCACCGGCGGCGACTGGTTCGGTGTTTCCGGCGGCGACGACTTCGGCTCGTACCCGGAACCCTCCTTGAACCCGTCCTCGTCGTCCGTGATCTGATCCTGGTCTGTGCTGTCCCCGGACCCGCTTCCGGAACCGTTCCACTCGGTATCCTCTGAAAAGTCGAGCGTCACCATGTGATGGTAAGTCGATTTAGTAGACCTTGGTAGGTCTTGGTAGGCATTGGTAGGCATTGGTAGGTCTTGGTGAGGTCTCAGAAGGTCTTGTTAGGCCTTGGTAGGTCTTGGTAGGCATGGTAGGTCTTGGTAATCATGGTAGGTCTCGGTAGGTCTTAGTGAGGTCTCAGAAGGTCTTGATAGGCCTTGGTAGGTCTTGGTAGGCATTGGTAAGTCTTGATGAGGTCTCAGTAGGTCTTGATAGGCCTTGGTAGGCATTGGTAGGTCTTGGTGAGGTCTCAGAAGGTCTTAATAG
Source organism: Euglossa dilemma (assembly GCA_002201625.1). Classification (NCBI taxonomy): domain Eukaryota; kingdom Metazoa; phylum Arthropoda; class Insecta; order Hymenoptera; family Apidae; genus Euglossa; species Euglossa dilemma. The sequence continues at coordinate 457,583 of NIJG01000055.1, read as the reverse complement.
GCCTTGGTAGGTCTTGGTAGGCATGGTATGTCTCGGTAGGTCTTGGTGAGGTCTCAGAAGGTCTTGATAGGCTTTGGTAGGTCTTGATAGGCATTGGTAAGTCTTTGTGAGGTCTCAGTAGGTCTTGATAGGCCTTGGTAGGTCTTGGTAAGCATTGGTAAGTCTTGGTGAGGTCTCAGTAGGTCTTGATAGGCCTTGGTAGGTATTGGCAGGTCTTGGTGAGGTCTCAGAAGGTCTTGATAGGCCTTGGTAGGTCTTGGTAGGCATGGTAGGTCTCGGTAGGTTTTGGTGAGGTCTCAGAAGGTCTTGGTAGGTATTGGTAAGTCTTTGTGAGGTCTCAGTAGGTCTTGATAGGCCTTGGTAGGCATTGGTAGGTCTTGGTAAGTCTTGGTAGACCTTGGTAGGTCTTGATAGGTCTTGGTAGGCATTGGTTAGTTTCGATAGGTCCTGGTGAGGTCTTGGTGGGCCTTGATAGGTCTTGGTGAGGTGATGATGGACGGGAGAGGATCTTCACGGGTCCTTCTCGGAAGTGTTCATTAGGTCTTTTTGGGTGATAATCGAAGATTGGTTAGTCGATGGGTTTGGAACGTGCGATGGAGTTATTGCGAGAGTATGAGTTAGTGGTTCTCGGTGGTGTTGCGTAGGTTTTTTTCAAGATTTGTTAAAGGAGTTGTATTCTTCTCGGTGGTGTTGATAAGGTTTTCTCGAGGATTTGTTAAAGAAGTTGTGTTTTTCTCGGTGGTGTTGCGTAGGTTTTCTCGAGGATTAGGTTTAGACTTTAGTTAAAGGGTATAGCAAAGAGCGTGTATTACTTTCGCTTCTTGAGAGAATTTAAGGCATCGGTAACAGTGATTGGTAGAATCAAAGGTAAGAATGATATTGAAAAACTGATCGCTTTCTTTTCAAGGTTAAATAAACGTTAATAAACATCGAATCTCTCTGTAGGATTTTATCCAATAGATCGTTTAGATTTCGGCGGAGTTGCAAGGATGAATTTGAAAGTGGATCAAAATGTTAAAATATAAATTTGAAGAAAATTATTTTTGTCATCGGTGCTTATTACGAATGAAGATAAGCAACTTGTTACATTATGCTCGATAATGTGATTTTCTTATTACGTTTCTCGAAATATAATTAACCTGGGGAATAATCCTTCGAAATTCAGTTTCGAAGGCACAAAATAATACGATTTATATATCTATTTCAAGATTTTCTGACTACTCTCGATATGATAGACGATTGAAACCGTTCAGAATAAATTTACGAAATTCGACGAAACCAAAGGGTATTTCATTCGATAAAGTCACCCTTATTTAATCAACTTATTTGCTCGAATTCGATTAGTTTCTTTCTCTGTAGCTTACGCGAATAAAATCAACGGTGTGCTTTTTCCGTCACAGTTGGAATAATTTTTCTCCAATTTCGCATTATTCCACCGCGGTTAATTCTAATTGGATTTGAAGGAAAAGTCAGTTTTGGGATATTTCAATCCGAAAAGTTTGACGTTTGAAATTCATTACCTGTGTCTATCCAGTCGACGTCCTGACCATTGTACGCGGATTTCAGTCTGTTCGTGATGGTGGTCAACGCAAAGATCTGGTCCCTGACGATGGTTGGTCTTGGTCCGGAGCTGCGCACTTCCGGATTCAAAGTTTGAGTCTCTCCGTTAGACGACACTGGATAAATATATCTAAAACAGATAACGAAACGGGTTATTATTACATCTGTAATTCATAAACTTGATTTTCCGCGATAGAGAAGCCTCGACTGAATATTCTCTGAGGATTATCAAACGCAAAGGGGATAGAGATACTCACTTGTCTACGTGTGTACCGTTCCAGCATTCCTTGGTATTGCTAGGCGGGACCACGAGACCGTCATTGCAAAGCTTATAGGGCAGGTAAACCCAGAATTGCTTGGAATCCCGGACCCTCTGTCGCGTCTCTTTCACCAATTTATCCAAAGTAGCACCAGTCGAGGCACGATCGTCAGTGGAGGTTTCTTGATCGAAGTTCAGCGACTCGAGCTCAAGCTCTCGATTGTCTCGACGTCTACGTCTGCCTAACACAGGTCGACCACACCCGGTAAACACCCTTTGAGAAACGTCGTTGCTGTTCTCTTGGAAGTTCATGATTGCCTCGGAGATTTTCAGGTTGATGGGCCGCACTAACATTTCGATGTTGAAAGGACCCAACAGGCGTTCAGCCACCTTGTTTACAGCCTCTGCAATTGGAGGTATAGCGGTGATGACTCGGGAGGGTTCCCTCGCGATAAGCTTGACAGAATGGAATAAGGGACAACGTGAGATTTCTACCAGGTATTATCCCTGAGACACTCTTCGGACAAGTGGCGTCAAAGATACTTCCTATCGATGTTAAATTAATATTTTCAACGAATTTCGAGTTTCACCGAATTTAGATGTTTCCGGAATTTCAGTGTTTGACGAATTTCGGATATTCGTTAAGAATTTAAATAACTACCGAGTAACGATTAGCAAAATTCGCAGAGATTCATGGTGCAAGGAGAAATTTCTCAAGTGTTTCGCTTAACGTTGGTTCCTTCTCGTTTTTCGATGTTTTTCGAATTCCGATTTCTCCCGAATTTCGATGTTTTTCGAATTTCAGTGTTTGACGAATTTCGGATATTCGTTAAGAATTTAAATAACTACCGAGTAACGATTACCAAAATTCGCAGAGATTCATGGTGCAAGGAGAAATTTCTCAAGTGTTTCGCTTAACGTTGGTTCCTTCTTGTTTTTCGATGTTTTTCGAATTTCGATGTTTAACGAATTTCGGATATTCGTTAAGAATTTAAATAATTACCGAGTAACGATTACCAAAATTCGCAGA
>NIJG01000055.1:426389-437336 GCA_002201625.1 Euglossa dilemma | reverse complement strand
GAAAGCTATATCTGTATTTATGCATTCTACATTATATATTTGAATTTATATTATAACAGGAATTTTAAAAAACAATATACATTATTTCATCGCAATTCTCAACTTTTTCTTTCATGGAGTTAATCGATGTGTGCACTGAACGGCTCATATATACGTTTCTCGGCTCTATCAGTTGTTTTCACGGAACGCACATATGAGTTCTTCGATCAATTTGATGATTTACGCAGAACGCATATACGCGGCGGTAGTCCGCAAAGGGTTACGTAAGATACGCATGAGTATACTAGCCTGAGAATTCAAGTTGCCTCGCGATGAAATTATTATATCAGGAATATCACAAGAAACGCAATATAAAAAGAAGTTATCCCATTTCGATTAGTACTACGTCACTTGATAGATCAATTGATTGGAGATTTTCGAGATGCCTTCGACTTCTAGAACAGTTGAAAGCCTCACCGGCCTTCTACGTATTATTAGGCGAGAAGTAAAGGTTTCGTCGTGTGCTCTAATCGAAAAGTAAAACACGATAGGAGAGAGTGGAGCTACTGTTGGGCGACTTCTTCAGCTAATCCGGTCTTGCACATAGGCGATTGTTCCGAACTATATCACGCAGAGGACGAATATAAAACGTATCGTATGTAAACGCGACTAAATTTGTTCGTTTATGATATTGTTGGATTTCATGAAAATGTTATTCGAATAAAACTTTAGTTCTTATAACGCAAACGTGCGACGGGAACATTTTCTGCATGCTCTAATACCTGTCGTCCACCGCTCCGTCCGCAAAGGGTTAAACCATCGAGTAACCGTTACCGATGGAAGAGACCGGGCCTATTCTGCCGAAAAATCGCAGGAAGAAAGCGGAAGCTTTCGGAAAAGGAGGAGAAATCGGAGTCGAGGAGGAAGAATGGCGTCGGCCGTTCTCGGAACACCGGCCAGAACCCGACAAAGAGAGACCCGGTGCAACCCTCTGCGCGAGTAACCTCGCCAACCCCGTCACAGGTCTGAACCCGTTCTTATCGTCACTTCAGTCGCGAAGAATGTGATTAAAATTCCTTTTAACGATGCCGGGATCCGGCGAAAGAGAGAGAGAAGGGAGAGAGGGTGAACAGGTAGGTGAACCCCTATGTAACGAATCGTCGGCGACGTCGACGACGACGACGACGCCTCGGCAAAAAGCTCCGGGCTCCGCGCCGCGTGAAAGGGGAAGGAAGCACTTAGCGCCGCGACGACTGGCTACGAACTTCGTCGGGCTTTTAATTCGCGACACGCTCCCATGTTCGCGACTAATTCCCCCTGTTCCTCTACCAAAGCCCCCTATGTCGCCTCTATTTATGCCAATATTCCGATTTTCGATTAAAAACTCGCTACACGAATCCCAAATCCTCCGATCTCGATCTGTGTATGCTACTGAAGTCTTTTTCTAAAATTCTAGGTGAAGAAAGTTGAATAAAAATGTAGAATTCGTTATCTTTCACTCGGTTTGCTTTTGTAAAGAGAACCTAGTCACCAATGACTCAGGAGTCAACGAGATAACTTTCTCTATTGCTTCGTTGTGTAACCACATCCAAAGTCCATCGATAATCCATATTTTTCCAAACCTAACTCCTTTCGTATCTAATATATCTAAACTCAAACCTGAATAAAGAACACTTTGTCGTTATTTATTATTTATCTATAACTGTGTGTACTTAGTTATACTGATTAGTAACAATCGTGTTGCACGATAATTAGCCGAACGTCGTTTTTAACTGGTTGGGTCCTAAGCAGCGTGATTTCGCTCTTCTGATTTTCTGTCGAGAAAATTCAGCACTCTTCGAGCGTTCTGGACAACTGACGGTGCGTTGAAGTCGCGCGCTCGGATTTACTGATGCAAGTATTAGATTGGTGTATATGAAATGTCGGATTTTTAAGTGAATATATAAAACTGCATATCTTTTTTCAAAAGCTGTTTATTCGATCAAAATATGCTCCATTCGCTTCGATACACTTTTCCCAACGAGACTTTAAAGCATAGATGCCTGTCTTAAAAAAATTCTGTTCTTTAGAATCAATAAACTCTGATATCGAATTTTTCAAACTGTCTTCATTTTCATACTGTTTAGCTCGTAAAAACAGTTCTAAATGTTTAAAAAAATGAAAGTCGGTTGGCGAGAGATCCGGTGAATAGGCTGGGTGCTGCAAAACTTCATATTTCAATGGCTCTCGATGAAATCGGGATAGTAACGATGAGCATACGTTCAACCGATCCAGCTTATTTCGCTCAGTTAGTTCGTGCGGTACCCACTTATCCATTTTCTTCACCTTGCCAATTTCAGAAAGATGTCGCAATATTGTTGTATGGTCAATTTTCATCCTGGTAGCCTGTTCCCTCGTGGATACAGTTGGATCCGCTTCCACCAATGCCTTCGGATCATCATTTTTCACAGACGTTTTGGGTCTCCCACGCGGATCATTTTGTAGCGAAAAATCACCGGACCTAAATTTTTCAAACCAACGCTGCACTTTTCGATCATTAACTGTATTCTCCCCAAACGCTTGGTTTATGTTGCGTGCAGCTTTTGCAGCATTATTACCAAGTTTATACTCGTACAAAAAAATTATACGAATATCGTTTAGATTCATATCGGTAGAAAATTCAAATCAAATAACAAAAGGGAACACTTTCGAGAAAATCTCCTTTGTTGAAATGTGACTCTGGCAATGGACAGTACGACTATAAACGAGATTATGCCAAAACCAAAAGTGTAACGAAAACAGGAAGACAAACTTTCGCGTGTAAAAAAATCCGATATTTCATATGCATCAATGTTCAATGTAAATAATACATTTTACTATAGGTACAATATTATAACAATAGTGCAATAATACATTATAAAATTTTGTATTTCATTGTTATCTTTTGATTAATTTTTATCGAACAATACTTGAAATATTTCGACAAAACAAAGGAGCGCTATTGCGCTGCTTGAGATTCCTCGACATAAAATAAGCGAAGTTTTATCGTGTCGTTTGGGTCTTTTCGTACTCATTTAGAGAAAGCGCAATTGCTTGGAATTCTTCAATTTTCAAAACTTCCTGGGACTCAAACGGTTAAAGTCTTTATGATAATAGTCTCGCGATTGTAAAACGAGAGAAGAATTTGTACGCGGTGGTTGGGGAAAATCCAACGTCCCTCGTCAATTATGCCAGTTCTTAGTCAGAAAAGGACTATACAGAACGGTTTAATCGACCGCACGTCCTCGCCGCAGGACGAATAGCACGGATGAGGCGTAATACGCGACTCGAAATGAGATTTCCGAGCTAATGGCCGCCGCAGACTGGACATTGACTTTCTTTCTCTTTCTCGCCTCGGAGCAAGACTAAATAAAATCGATCGGCCCGGGAAGGATCGTGATTCGAAATCGATTCGGTGAAAGATGGTGGCTGAGAAAAATCGGAAGCGATAGGTGATCAAAGTTTGAAGCGATTAGCAGGTTCAGCAGAGCGAAAGGAAGATTACGCGTGCTCGGGGCTGAGGCAGAAAATGTAGCGACTCGTTCAGGCTGGCGGAACGGTAATTTTGTTAATCTTTTAATCCCTGCCCCCGTTTTCCAGCCACGTAAATCCTCGTTTGATGTCGCGACAGCCGTTCCTCGAACTCGTTACCTTGCAACTTTTCTGCTCGCGCCCTCTCCCCGGTTTATTACCGGGGATTGCTTCGAAAAATGCAGATCCGATGCTCGAAATTTACAAATCACGTTAACCCCTGATCTCTGGACTCTCCGGTCCTTTCCAAAATATTTACTTGCTTTGCGAGAGAAGAAAATCTACCGCAAAATAAAACAGAAACCTAAGATCCGAGATTCTCGACTCAACGATTCCTCAGATTCTTCGCAATTGGAAGTTCTTTGGAAAACGGAAGACCTCCGCCATCAACGATTACATTCCGGATCAACCCATTCTCTGTTCACACGCTCGTCGAATATCGCCGCTACGTTAATCTTTGATCTCTGGACTCTCCGATCCTTTCTAAAACATTGATTTGTTCCGCGAAAAAGTCCGAAACCGACCGCGAAACAGAATGGAATCCTAAGATCCGAGAGATTCTCAACTCAACGATTCCCTAAATTCTTCTCAACCGGAAGTTCTCCGGAAAACGGAAGAACTCAGTCAGAGAAATTTCCGGATCAACCCATCCTCTGTCCACACGTTCGTTGAATATCGCCGCGACTTCACTCTCGTTTCCTCGAAAATAGAGTCATCCGCGCGATAAAAAGGGAAATAAAAGACCTATCGCAAAATAAAATGGAATCCTAAGATTCGAGATCCTCGACTCAACGACTCCCTAGATTCTTCGCAACCGGAAGTCCTTCGAAAAACGTAAGAACTCCGCCATCAATGATTGAACTTCCGGATCAACCCATCCTCTGTCCACACGTTCGTCGAATATCGCCGCTAAGTTATCCCCCTGACCTCTGAAACCTCCGATCCTTTCCAAAAAATTGACTCGCTTTGCGATAAAAGAAGATCTACCGCAAAACAAAATGGAATCCTAAGATCCGAGAGATCCTCGACTTAACGACTCCCTAGATTCTTCGCAACCTGAAGTTCTCCGGAAAACGGAAGAACTTCATCAGGGAAACTTCCAAATCAACCCATCCTCTGTCCACCGGGTCGTCGAATATCGTCGCTACATTAACCTCTGACCTCTGAACTCTCCGATCCTTTTCAAAACATTGATTTGTTCCGCGAAAAAAGTCCGAGATCTATCGCAAAACAAACTGTAATCCTAAGATCCGAGAGATCCTCGACTCAACGACTCCCTAGATTCTTCGCAACCGAAAGTTCTCCGGAAAACGGAAGAACTCCGCCATCAATGATTGAACTTCCGGATCAACCCACCCTCTGTCCCCACGCTCATCGAATATCGCCGTCACATTAACCTCTGACCTCTGAACTCTGCGATCCTTTCCAAAACACTGATTTGTTCCGCGAAAAAAGTCCGAGATCTATCGCAAAACAAACTGTAATCCTAAGATCCGAGAGATCCTCGACTCAACGACTCCCTAGATTCTTCGCAACCGGAAGTTCTTCGGAAATCGGAAAAACTTCGAAAATCGGAAGAACTCCGTCAGGGAAACTTCCGGATCAATCCGTCCTCTGTCCACACGTTCGTCGAATATCGCCGCTAAGTTATCCCCTGACCTCTGAAACCTTCGATCCTTTCCAAAAAATTGACTCGCATTGCGATAAAAGAAGATCTACCGCAAAACAAAATGGAATCCTAAGATCCGAGATCCTCGACTCAACGACTCCCTCCTAGATTCTTCGCAACCGGAAGTTCTCCGGAAAACGGTAGAACTCTGACAAGGAAACTTCCAGATTAACCAATTCTCTGTCCACACGTTCGTCGAATATCGCCGCCACATTAACCTCTGACCTCTGAACTCTGCGATCCTTTCCAAAACACTGATTTGTTCCACGAAAAAAGTCCGAGATGTACCGCAAAACAAAATGTAATCCTAAGATCCGAGAGATCCTCGACTCAACGACTCCCTAGATTCTTCGCAACCGAAAGTTCTCCGGAAAACGGAAGAACTCCGCCATCAATGATTGAACTTCCGGATCAACCCATCCTCTGTCCACACGCTCGTCGAATATTGCCGCCACATTAACCTCTGACCTCTGAACTCTTCGATCCTTTCCAAAACACTGATTTGTTCCACGAAAAAAGTCCGAGATGTACCGCAAAACAAAATGTAATCCTAAGATCCGAGAGATCCTCGACTCAACGACTCCCTAGATTCTTCGCAACCGGAAGTTCTCCGGAAAACGGTAGAACTCTGACAAGGGAACTTCCAGATTAACCCCTTCTCTTCACCTTGGTTTCCTCGAAAATAGGGTTATCCGTGACAAAGGGAAATATCGGGAAGGTGGGGTAAAGCTTGGCCGTTTCCCTTGGGAATCGAAAGGAGCGCATCGAAGGTCTACTCGGGCGATCGCGAGGGAAATTAGACGGCGCCAGGTGGAAAAGCTCCGAGGCGCCTAACGATTCTCATTAACGAAATTACGTGGCGGGGCGCGAGCTCGCGTCACCATGGCCGCCCCCCGACCGCCACACCTCTTCCTCTTCGAGCTTCAATCTTTCCCATGCCCTTTCCATCCGACCACGGCTTCTCTGGCGGTCGTCGTGCTTCCCTTTGAGGCGCCACTACACCTAGCCGCATCTAGCTACGTACCCACTTTGCCTGCCACTCGCCGCGATAGAAGTGCCCTGACAGAGAGACCAGCTGAGGGAGGCCAGTGCGACAGGGAGGAAGAGCGTGCACGAGGGTGGGAACTAGTGTGAAACCAGGGGTTGGATATGATAGCGGGAAGACTTGCGAATTTTCTATAGACACATCGATTTTTACTCTCTCTCCTGCCAGACTTCCGGCAAATCAAACTGTCAATTAAGTATCGTACGACGGTAGTATGACAGCAGACTTAAACTGTGTACAATCTTTTTCTTGCTGAATAATAATAGTTACGCTCGAGAACTCGATCCGAACACTTTGCGGTTCGAATTGTATTCCAATTTTGTTACCAACAGCTACCAACGTTATTGAATATTTTATTCGAGTTTAGTTCGATTGGAAGATAGAGCTTTTAAATATATAAAGGAGGAAACGATAGATTTACGTGCGTGATATCTCTTGAAACAATTTACTGATATGACATGGGATTACGAAGGGTTGCCCTTGATAAATAATAATTGTTATATTAGAGAGATAGGCGAACGTCGTTTCTAAAGGTATTGCGATAATTATATAATTTTAAGTGATGAAATTAGCGATCCCTGGGGATCTAGGGAATTTTGTGTAGATAGATCGATTTTTCCTCTCTCCTGTAAAATTACTGGAAAAAGATGGAAATTGTTAACTAACTAGTAGCAAAGTTAAACTCGACCAATGTTCTCCTGGTTAAATAACAATCGCTATATTCCTATATTAGCTCAAACGTGGTTTTTAAAATCCCCACGATAATTATCCCGTAATAAAATTAGTGGTTTCTGGAGATCTAAGGAATTTCGTATAGACAGATCGATTTTTCCTCTCTTCTGCGAAATTTCCGGGAAAAGATAGAAATTGTCAACTAAGTAGAAACTAAGTTAAACTTTATCAATGTTCCTCTTGTTAAATAAAAATCGCTATATTTGTGAATTAGCCGAACGTCGTTTCTAAAGGCATCGCGATAATTGTATAATTATAAGCGATAAAATTATCAATCCCTGTGAATCTAGGGATTTTTGCATAGATAAATCGATTTTTACAATCTTCTGTGCGAGTACCGGGAAAAACTGGAAATTGTTAACTAACTAACAGCGGAGTTACACTATACCAATCTTCCTTTGTTAAATAAGAATCGCTATATTCGTGAATTAGCCGAACGTTATTTCTAAAGTCACCGCGATAATTATCCCGTGATAAAATTAGCAATCGCTAGAGATCTAAAGAATTTTGCATAGACAAATCGATTTTTCCAACCTTCTGTGCGAGTACCGGGAAAAACTGGAAATTGTCAACAAAGTAACAATAAAGTTACACTGTACAATATTCCACTTGTTAAACAAGAATCGCTATATTCGGGAGTTAACCGAACTGAGTGATTTTTAAAATCCCCGCGATAGTTATACCGTGATAAAACTAGCGATCCCTGTGGATCTAGGGAATTTCGTATAGACAGTTCAATTTTTCCTTCTTTCTGTGAAAGTACTGGAAAAACCTAGAAATTGTCAACTAACTAGGAACGAAGTTAAACTCTACCAATGTTCCCCTTGTTAAATAAAAATCGCTATATTTGTGAATTAGCCGAACGTTGTTTCCAAAGTCACCGCGATAATTGTATAATTATAAGTGATAAAATTATCAATCCCTGAGGATCTAGGGAATTTTGCACAGACAAATCGATTTTTTCTCTCTCCTGCGAGAGTACCGAGAAAACCTGGCAATTGTCAACAAAGTAACAATAAAGTTACACTGTAAAATATTCCACTTGTTAAACAAGAATCGCTATATTTGCGAGTTAACCGAACTGAGTGGTTTTTAAAATACTCGCGATAGTTATACCGTGATAAAACTAGCGATCCCTGTGGATCTAGGGAATTTCGTATAGACAGATCGATTTTTCCTCTTTTCTGTGAAACTTCCGGGAAAAGATAGAAATTGTCAACTAAGTAACAGCGAAGTTAAACTTTATCGATGTTCCTCTTGTTAAATAAGAATCGCTATATTTGTAAATTAACCGTACGTCGTTCCAAAAGGCACCGCAATAATTATATAATTATAAGCGATAAAATTAGCAAACCCTGTGAATCTAGGGAATTTTGCATAGCTAAATCGATTTTTCCTTCCTTTTGTGAGGGTACTGGGAAAACTTGGAAATTGTCAACTAACTAGCAGCGAAGTTAAACTTTATCGATGTTCCTCTTGTTAAATAAAAATCGCTATATTTGTAAATTAACCGAACGTCGTTCCAAAGTAATCGCGATAATTATATAATTATAAGTGATAAAATTATCAATCCCTGAGGATCTAGGGAATTTTGCACAGACAAATCGATTTTTTCTCTCTCCTGCGAGAGTACCGAGAAAACCTGGCAATTGTCAACAAAGTAACAATAAAGTTACACTGTAAAATATTCCACTTGTTAAACAAGAATCGCTATATTTGCGAGTTAACCGAACTGAGTGGTTTTTAAAATACTCGCGATAGTTATACCGTGATAAAACTAGCGATCCCTGTGGATCTAGGGAATTTCGTATAGACAGATCGATTTTTCCTCTTTTCTGTGAAACTTCCGGGAAAAGATAGAAATTGTCAACTAAGTAACAGCGAAGTTAAACTTTATCGATGTTCCTCTTGTTAAATAAGAATCGCTATATTTGTAAATTAACCGTACGTCGTTCCAAAAGGCACCGCAATAATTATATAATTATAAGCGATAAAATTAGCAAACCCTGTGAATCTAGGGAATTTTGCATAGCTAAATCGATTTTTCCTTCCTTTTGTGAGGGTACTGGGAAAACTTGGAAATTGTCAACTAACTAGCAGCGAAGTTAAACTTTATCGATGTTCCTCTTGTTAAATAAAAATCGCTATATTTGTAAATTAACCGAACGTCGTTCCAAAGTAATCGCGATAATTATATAATTATAAGTGATAAAATTATCAATCCCTGAGGATCTAGGGAATTTTGCACAGACAAATCGATTTTTCCTCCCTTCTGTGAGACTACCACGAAAAACTGGAAATTGGCAACTAACTAGCAACGAAGTTAAACTCTACCAATATTCCCCTTGTCAAATAACAATCGCTACACTCGTATATTATCCGAACATGATTCTTAAACTCCCCGCGATAATAATCTACGTTACTCTCCCTATTCAAAAAATACTCGGCGGAATGATCGCTGCGTTCTACCCAATTACTTCCGCGGCAAATTTCCGGAAGAAGAAGGAAGCTCGCCAGGCAGCCAGCGGTAGAGAGAACGAAATTGCCTCGAGTCCCCGAATTTAACCGAGTATATCACTTTGCTCGCCGTCCCGTCTAGCAAGGCTGAAAGGCGGTGAGAAAGTAGCGGCGAGAGGCAGCGAAGAAACCTCGAAGCTGGAATTTCCCGATCTCGCAGGGGGAGAGAAAAAAAGCATGGTCTGGCTGGCGCGAACGTGCGACGCGCGAGAGTTTAAAGGTAACTGATCAAACGAAGCCGCACCGACAGCCTCTCAGAGGCAGCCACCGTCCGTTTTGTCAGCGCGAACCTCCTCGAGCGGAGCGTGCACGTACGAACGGGAGTGTCGGCGGTGAAGTGATTAAAATGGTGAAACGAGGAAGGAAGGTACTCACAGTGGAACCTGGTCCCTCTCGTAGACAGGACCTGGTGCAGCCGCTGAAGAGTTTCTTTGGTGGCTTTCTCGTGTTTGTCACGTGCCCTCGCCTGCAGTCTCACCTCCATGTCCGCGGAGCAGCACACCTCGCCGCCGCTTCTCACGCTGCCGCATACTTTCAGCTCCTTTGCTGGAAAAACGAACGGAAAACCAGATTAAAACCAGCCGCGCAGCGAGTTCTTTCCCGCCGAAGTCCGACGCGAACCTCTGTTATTCTCAGACGTCTTCACCGAAGCAGATACCGAGGGTAGTTGGTTCAAGAGTTGCACGATGCTGCTGTTTATTTATTTGATCATCCAACGATTTAAATTGCAGATTCCAGCGAGTTTTACCGTCGCTTTCCCTGGCCCCTCGTCTTTCGTTTTTACACGCTTTCTTTATGTTATACTTTTTATACGTTTTAACACTAGATTTATCGGACCAGTTAATTTGACGGGTGAGTTGCTCAGTTATACAATATTAACCCTTTGCACTCGAGAGGCGACTGTCAGTCACCATAAAGTCTTGAAAGCTCGTGTCAATTAATATATCGAGTTTAAGGTAACATAACAACATGCGAGATATCGAAATCAAATAATTTTACGCGTTAATTATTACACGATTCTTTATTTATCACTGAAAAAAGTAACATCAGTTTTGTAGCAGAAAATTTGCGAATTTCTACTCTTCTTTCACCAAAAAATCGTCGAGTACAAAGGGTTAATAGATTTAATTAACTTATATTAAGTTTGTTAACCCTTTGCACTCGACGATCGTTACAGAAAAATAATAATTCAAAAACTTTCTCCCATAAAGTGGACGACATTTTTAAAACGGGAAATAAGAAATCATATGCAAATTAAGACATAGAGGTATTTTATTTCGATATTCCACGTATCGTTGAACAATTTTAAATTTGATATATTAATTAAAATCGAACTTTAGAATCTGATTAAATGGCGAATGATACTCGCCTCTAGAGTGCAAAGGGTTAATATCGTAATTGTTTTTAAATTAAACTCATGGTGTTATTTTTTAAGAAAATACGTAGTTCTCTTTAC
>NIJG01000055.1:411963-425914 GCA_002201625.1 Euglossa dilemma | reverse complement strand
TTAAATTTAGTATAATAATTAATATAGGTCTTCAAAATTTCATGGTGACCGACAGTCGCCATTCGAGTGCAAAGAGTTAACCCTTTATACGAATAGTAATAAAAAAATGGAATAAAAACTTATTCTAGCACAACTTTTTGAGAAATGTATGTTTCCCTGAGATTTTCTCTGGAAACGACAGAAAAAATCAAGTCAAGATATAGTAAAATTACTAAGATATATAAAAAAGAACACGACCATCCACATCTTCGACGAATATTGTTTGGAGTGCAAAGTGTTAATAGACTCAGCGCCTCATCGGCGTCATGCATTTGTTCTATGACTGACCATGAAGAAACCCCATTATAAATCAACTTTCTGACTTTTGCCTTTCTCTCTTTTAGGCTAACATTTCAAAAACCGTCATCATCGCACATAAATAAATTTGTTATGTGAACTAGTAAGCTGTTTCAGCTGGTACATACGGAAAAGCATGAGTTCATCTCGAATTATTTATATTTTTTATTTGCTTGTTTTATTCCACCATGACCTCAAAATATTCTAAACATGTTGAAATTTGAGAATGTGTTTTGTTCTTCTCAAAAATTACAATTTAAATAGCCAATATATTTTAAATCAATTTTCTGACTTTTGTCTTTGTCCCTTTTAGGCTAACATTTAAAAAACCGTCATCATCGCACATAAATAAATTCGTTATGCGAACTGGTAAGCTGTTTCAGCTGGTGCATACGAGGACGCATGAGTTCATCTCAAATTATTTATATTTTTTATTTGCTTGTTTTATTCCGCCGTGACCTCAAAATATTCTAAACATCTTGAAATTTGAGAATGTGTTTTGTTTTTCTCAAAAATTACAATTTAAATAGCCAATCTATTTTAACCCTTTGCGCTTGAAAACTTTTTTGCCATGGAGAAGCTTTTTTTATGTTTCGATAAGCTCGGTAGTACCTTCTATATGAAAATATGTAAAAAATAGTATACGTTTGGGTTTGGAACGAGCGGAATTATTTGTTTTGATACTTAGCGTGTAGTTATCTTTAATATAGTTATTATCGCTTCGTGTTTAATTTATGGAATTAAAACGAATGGTGACTGAGAGTCGCCTCTCGAGTGCAAATGGTTAAATCAACTTTCTGACTTTTGCCTTTGCCCCTTTTAGGCTAACATCTAAAAAACCGTCATCATCGCGCATAAATAAATTCATTATGCGAAGTGGTAAGCTATTTCAGCTGGTATTTTTTATTTGCTTGTTTTATTCCGCCATGGCCTCAAAATATTCTAAACATCTTGAAATTTGACAATGTTTTTAGTATTTCTAAAAAATTACAATTATAATAATATACATATATAATCACATATATGATTATATACGCATAACGAGTATACTCGTCAATACACAAAATCGTGCCACTTCTGCATGACGAGTATACTCGTCAATCACATTTAACTGGTTAATTTCACCCGCAAGGTAAGGATGTCAATCGTCATTTGATCAGAAAAAATAATCATTTTTTATCAATCAAAAATGTTTCGGTAGAATGTCTTGTCACTGTCAGCGCGACGGTCGTAATTAATAATTCGTATTAACGTTTGTCCGCTTTGGAATTGATCGACGTGCACGCAAGTGCGCGATTCGAAGCGATCATTTACAATTTGCCAGGAATAAATGTAATTAATAAACCTAATTATTCTCCTTCGCCATTTTGCAATCGCGATTATACTAATTACAAATGCGCGCGCGCCGAAAATAATTCCGTATTAACGGAATCTTCCGCGGTGACGTGAAACAGGCTGTTATATCGATGCAAACAATCTGGCTGCGTAATTTCTGTAATAAAAAGCTTCGTAGAACGCTCGAGCGTGAAACTCGAGTAAAACACGATGAACCGGAAGGGACGTTTGATCGGAAAATCGCGGAAAATAAAGCAAGCCTTGTTTAACCCTTTGTACTCGGCGATTTTTTGGCTACGAAAGAGTAGAAATTTACAGATTTTCTCGTATAAAACTGACGTTATTTGTTTGAGTGGTAAATAAAGGATGATATAGTAATTAATACGTGGAAATATATGACGTCGATATTTCGTATATTGTTATATTATCTTAACACTTTGCCGTCCACATGTCTCGCAAAAATTTATTCGCTTGGCGCCGGCATCGTTAATTCGGATTACTTGGTTTGTCACCGGCCGTTCTTGACATTATCGGGAAATTATAAATTGTTAAGTTTTAATAAACTCATCGCTAGTTCTCATGAGTTCTCAACCCTGTTCCCTTACTTTTATGAAATTTCGAAGATATACATACGTAAATAAATACAAAATTTGTTTGTTTTATATATTTGTTTACTTGCATTCTCTTTGGTATTCAGTATTTTTCTTTCATATGGTATGCAGCAAAATACAAGACTTGCTTATTAAATTTGTTATCCTTCTTTTTTTGTTTTTGGAACATACATGGCAGTTCCTTCTTTTCCGTTTATTCGTTTCGCATATACGTATTAATTGGTGTTGATGTATGTGACCGGACAGTCTGTCAACCGGATCATGATGAGGCCTACGCGATGTTATGGCAACCTCCAAGTTTTCCTCAGGAGTCGGTACATGGTTTTTTATCCACGAACGACACCGATCGTTGGCTGCTATTTTGCGAATGACACCACTGTGGTGTCGCCGGACGGCATAGTGTTAAATTTGATATGTTAATTAACACTAGGTTTACGGAACCCGTCAATTTGACGGATGGGTTGCTGCAATTATACGATATTAACAGATTTAATTAACTTATATTAAGTCCGTTAATATTGCAATTCCTTTTAATTAAATTTATCGTTTGTTTTTTTAAAGAAAATACGAGGTTTCCTGTATCCGTAAATCTGACGAGTGTTGGTAAAAATAGGTATAGAAAGAACGCCCGTAAACCTAGTGTTAATATGAGCATTCGAAATTTCATGGTGGCCGAGAATCGCCAATCGAGTGCAAAGTGTTAAGAATTCGTTGATAACGTCTGTCACTCGCTGCTTTAATCTCGTGGGGTAGAAACGCGTTAGCGATGTTAATTAAATTCTATTTAAATTCTCTCTAGTCGACGCAAGAGGAAGATCGTTTCGGCGTGAAAAATATTCAAAGTTCGCCGACTGGAGAGGGTGTGTGGATGCGGAGATCGATGAGAAACGGAGAAGCAGTGGAAGATTAAGGCGCCTCGATCATCCAGAGTGTGTTTGAAGAAGAAATAGTGACGAGCGACGGGAAACTTTCGTCGAAGCAAACGCGATTCGATTTTGAGAATCGTTGTGCGACAGCAATGCACACAACGTTCAACGATAGATCCTAGAATCTCGTTTCCTGAATATAATAAATATAAATCTCAATTTTTATTTCCTTCTCATCGTGAATGTAAAATCACGTTTGCCTCGTTTCGACTTGCTTCCTAGCTCGCGTCTTCTTTATCGTACGTCGACGTTAAATATCGTTTTCACGGCATCGTGACGAAAGTAACGACTGAATAATCGCTTCGTGAGGATACGGCATAAATGTCAGGTCGCTGGCCGTGTCCCATTATCACTCGGCAACAGTTTTCCAAAGCCCGGGAATCCAGCCATTCCTGGAAACGCGGCAATAAACCATGCAACGACGCCGGCGTCGAGCAGCATCCAGCCGCTATCGCGCGGCGTGACAATAAGCCGCGTTTCCATCGAGGGTCGTAGAACAGGGCAGCAACCCTACGCTGTTCCCTTATCGGTCGGACGCCAGCTATATCGCTTATCTGCCAATATTTCCAGTCTGCCGTCTAAGTAAGCTAATTTCCAACCACTCGCAACTCCGCGTCGAACCTCACCCTCCGCCATTTTCTCCTCCTCCTTCTCGCCCCTCTCTCTCATACTCTCTCACTCTGTCTGCTCTGAACTTCCAAACGCGCCGTAAAAGTAATCCCGATTCATTTCCGGTGGATCGGTCGCCGTGGCCGCGCTTTTCCGCGCTTTTCCGCTCGTTTCAGCCGCGCGACGTCGACGGTTAACGAGCAAAGTAATCCGTTACGATTACGCACAGCTCGGGATCTAAAAAAGTCGTTCCTGGCTTGCTACAGACCAACCTCGACCTAACCCAACGGAGAAACCAATTCCACGTGTTTTCCTTCGATTTCTCAGTCCATCCGGAGCTCGCTTCTCGCACCGTTTCTCCTTTTTAGTGTTTTACAAGTATGTTTCTTCGATTTCCACAAGTTTTTTTTTATCAATTGCGTCGATTATAACATTGGAAGTTTGCGTGGTGGAGTTTCACGTATTGCATACGTGGAGTTTCTTTGCGATAGATACTCTTCAGGGTCGAAGAATCGGAAGATCAGAGCCAAATCGTAGCGGACGAAGCGTAAGCTACCGAGCCACCGATCTATATTCCAAATCGTCTCCTATTGTTCCCGATTGTTCGGAATACATTTCCGAGAATACGTGCGTATTACCCTGGCAGACAGCAGACGACATTTGCATCCAGGCTGCCATAAGCGAGCGAATAATAAGCGCCATAAAACGATGCCTCTAACCCGGATTCCCCGAGGCAAGCGTCCCTGGAGCATGACACAGAAACCGAAACGGAAGATCGTCCAATAAATTCCTTCCAACGATCCCGCATAAAAAGGCAACGACGAGGAGAGACGGATAGAGAGAGAGAGAAAGGACGATAAAGGAAGAGAGCGAGACGTATCTTGAAAGCTCCAAGAGGCATTTGACGAACTACCATTAAAAGCCCCTCGGAGCAGACACCGAGACGACCCTCGTGCAGCTTTTCCACCGCGTAAAGGCTGTACACACACGCGTGTGCGACGCATAAAAGCCGAGAGTTACGCGGCACGCCGTTTGTTAGCGTCTTCGCGTCGCTAAGACGCCGGGATTTCCGTCGCGACGCGCTTCCGTGTCGCAGCCGCCGACTTTCTGCCACATCGACTGCTTTTTCCGGCCGGGCTAGCTCCGGGAATTATGAAACAACGCGAATCGATGGGGAAAGTCCGTGGACTGTAAACGATAGGCAGGGAAGAAGAAGTTGCACGCCGAGGGGTTCCGGCTAGGCTGAGTTTAAACCGAGGGAGAATTAATTCCTCTTCGGAGTTTCGGGGATTAACAGGAATCACCTGACATTCGCGCCGGAACAACGTAAGACTATGCCAGGATCACTCGTCTGTTTCGAATGTTTTATTCCAACGACTCGCTAATTTTCCAACAGCTGCGACTTCGCGCGGAGAAATCACGCGATGAGATTCGCGTCGCATTTCCGGAGACAAGTGCAATTTCTCGTTAGGAGGATCGCGAGGAAAGGACTTTCTGTTGTAAATCGGAATGAGAGAGATTGACAGTGACAGAGATCTTTTAGGCCCCGAGGATCTTTGGGACTCTAGTTTAAAAGGACCTGTTATTTTGATGGTCGTGTCTGTCGTGATCTACCAATAGGACACTACAGTTTTAAACACCGTAACTCTGGTCTTCAACCAATTGTAAGAACTGGAAAAATTATTAATCTTGTAATAAGAAAAACACAAATTATTGAATATTCATATTCAAAAATCCTATTTCAATTAATTCATAGATAAATTAATCATAAAATAAATATAATTATTGGGCTGATAATAAATATTGAATCATAATTAAAAATAAATACTCTAGTTTAAAAGGACCTATTATTTTGATGGCCGTGTCAGTCGTGATCTACCAATAGGACACTACAGTTTTAAACACCGTAACTCCGGTCTTCGCATTAGTAAATTATTTCGTCTTGAATAAAGTTTATACACCTCGCTGCTATATCACTGAATACGGTTATACTTCCCTGTACACCACGCGTATTATTCTTCTTGAATAATTATGTAAAAGTTTGGCCTGAAGGCTTGGGTGGACGAAGGATGGCCCTGTCCTCGCTAGGGGTGCCGGGGCCACTCGAGGCCCAACTTAGGCACAGGCCCAAGTTAGACTTGGACAGGCACAGTTACCGTTTGGCATTAGAAGTAAACACTTGTTATTGGAAAGAGGCAGTCAGATAACAAAGTTTTAGTACAGTGATTGCGTTTAATTATTCATCCTGACGAAAGGAAGTCCTCCCCTTACAATTACAATGCTTTCTTCGAAATCAGCGTAGGTATTTTGGAGAATTTTTGGTAAACAAATAACGGGAGGGTTGTCTGAATCGTGGAGTTAGAAGTAAGCACTTGGTATTGGAAAGAGGCAGTCAGGTAATAAAGTTTTGGTACAGTAATTGCGTTTAGTTATTCATCCTGACGAAAGGAAGTCCTCCCCTTACAATTACAACGCTTTCTCCGAAATCAGCGTACCTGTTTTGGAAAATTTTTGATAAGAAAATAACGGAAGGGTTGTCCGAATGGTGAAATTAGAAGTAAGCACCTGGTATTGGAAAGAAGACGGTTAGGTAATAAAATTTTACGTTGATTGTGTTTAATTATTCATCCTGATGAAAGGAATCTTCCCCTTACAATTACAACGCTTTCTTGAAATTAGCGTAGCTGTTTCGGAGGATTTTTGATAAGCAAATAGGGGGATGATTGTCCGAATCGTGGAGTTAGAAGTAAACACTTGTTATTGGAAAAAAACGGTTAGGTAATAAAGTTTTAGTACATTAATTGCGTTTAATTATTCATGCTGACGAAAGGAATCCCTCCTCTTACAATTACAACGCTTTCTCCGAAATCAGCGTACCTGTTTTGGAGAATTTTTGATAAGCAAATTACGGGAGGGTTGTCCGAATCGTGTAGTTAGAAGTAAACACCTGTTATTGGAAAGAGGTGGTTAGATAATAAAGTTTTACGTTGATTGTGTTTAGTTATTCATCCAGACGAAAGGAAGCACTCCCTTTACAATTACAACGCTTTCTTCGAAATCAGCGTAGCTGTTTCGGAGAATTTTTGATAAGCAAATTACAGGAGGGTTATCCGAATCGTGGAGTTAGAAGTAAGCACCTGTTATTGAAAAGAGGAGGGTTAGATAATAAAGTTTTACGTTGATTGTGTTTAGTTATTCATCCAGACGAAAGGAAGTCCTTCCTTTACAATTACAACGCTGTCTTCGAAATCAGCATACTGTTTCAGAGGATTTTTGATAAGCAAATAACGGGAGGGTTGTCCGAATGGTGGAGGAAGCCCCGAAGCACCCTCCTCGAGCAACACCGAGCCTAATCTCGCTTCTCTCTGCCATCCGACTCTCTAAACATAGATCAACCCCCTGATCGATTGATCCGTACACGTGTCTCGGCCGTCCGATGTCCAACCTTAACACGGCCGATTGATTCCGGCTCAATCGAACCGTGGGAACCGCAACTTTCATCTGCTCTTTTTATAAACGAAAGGTTACCACCTCTCTTATCCCGGTATCCTTTAAACGCCGGTTAATCGGGAAAACGGCAAACGCGTTTAACGGGAGAGGATCGATGAAACGGGACGCAATCACGGATAATCGAAAAATGAGCGGCCATGGTCGACGGCTATAATGAGATTAAAGGGACGCCGCGTGGTCACGCTCGAATTTCATTTCCATCGCGACCGGATGTCACGGGATAATTCCGTTTGTAATGAATCGGCCGGAACGGTAGCCGTCGCGAATTAGCGGAAATTCTCGCCGGGAAACCTGCGACCAGACGAAACGCCACCGTGTCCGCGATTCCGACAAAATGGCTCTGCGAATTTCCAGCCATTCGACGGTCTTCGCTCTTGGAAATTTAACCAGGAGGTTCGGCAACTTCGGGGTTCAAACGGACGGTGGTGTTCTCGGTTTCGCGCGGCGAGCGGTCGGACGAGGGGATGGAAGGGTTACTATTCGATTAGGAATCACCCCTCGTCGGGAAGACTGTCGGTGATACGCAGATGTACCAATTTTCCGGGGAGAAACGAGACGCGGAAGACCCCTGTCGGGACATGTCTTTGATCTTCGGGAATAAGACCGCGACTCTGGGGGAGTATCGTGTTCGATTTCACGAGATTCCGCTGCTATGGAGAATGGATGGATTTAAGATCCACTCTGTAGCTATTTACATACCTACTCTGTATGTGTTATCTATATATGAACCGCGAAATCTCGTTGCGAAGGGAGTTTAAGAATAGCTCGAAACAGTTGTAGACGTTATCGAGAACTTTGCGTTTGTCTTTGTATTTGTCTGCGAGTTTGCTGATTTTTTTAGATCTTGGGAGTTATTTGTGCGAAAATTTAGTGCCTAGTTTTGGTTAAAATCGGGTGTTAAACCGTGTAATCGCGTTGCGAAGAGAATTTAAGAATAGCTCGAAACAGTTGTAGACGTTAACGAGTACTCTGCGTTTGTCTTTATATTTGTTTGCGAGTTTGGAGACTTCGCGAAGTATTTTAGCACTAGGGTGATATCTATGCAAAAATTCGTGCTTAATTTTGATTAAAATCGGGTGTTAAACCGCGTTACTTCGTTGCGAAGAGAATTTAAGAATAGCTCGAAAGAGTTGTAGACGTTATCGAGCACTTTGCGTTTGTCTTTGTATTTGTCTGCGAGTTTGCAGATTTTCCGAGGTACTTTGGTACTTGGGAATTATCTGTGCGAAAATTCGGTGCTTAATTTTGATTAAAATCGGGTGTTAAACCGTGTAACTTCGTTGTGAAGAGAATTTAATAATAGCTCGAGACAGTTGTAGACGTTATCGAGCACTTTGCGTTTGTCTTTGTATTTGTCTGCGAGTTTGGAGATTTTCCGAGGTACTTTGGTACTTGGGAATTATCTGTGCGAAAATTCGGTGCTTAATTTTGATTAAAATCGGGTGTTAAACCGTGTAATCTCGTTGCGAAGAGAATTTAAGAATAGCTCAAGACAGTTGTAGACGTTATCGAGCACTTTGCGTTTGTCTTTGTATTTATCTGCGAGTTTACAGATTTTCCGAGGTACTTTGGTACTTGAGAATTATCTGTGCGAAAATTCGGTGCTTAATTTTGATTAAAATCGGGTGTTAAACCGCGTAACTTCGTTGCGAAGAGAATTTAAGAATATCTCGAGACAGTTGTAGACGTTATCGAGCACTTTGCGTTTGTCTTTGTATTTGTCTGCGAGTTTGGAGATTTTCCGAGGTACTATGGGACTTGGAAGTTATTTGTGCGAGAATTCGGTGCTTAATTTTTGGTTAAAATCGAGCGTTATAGGGTCTAATGTCGTTAGGAGTAGTTGCGAAATATCACGGAGAGCTCGAGATCATTTTGAAAGACTCGACATTGTCGCGGAACACGCCTAGAAGACAATTCTCGGTGCAACGCGATTGCAAGACGCGAAATGACTCCGGAGGGCCCTAGAGATTACACGAGTCTGCGATATTGCTGCATATTGCTACAGCACATGCTACTCTTGGGGCCCCGGAAAAATTACGGAAATCTCTGTAACGCTGTTACGAGATACGCGATATAAAGCTTAATATCCCTCGATACTATGACCGTCAAAGATTTCAAAAATTTGCGTCCACCACTTGGTACTGTCAAGAAGCGAATCACAGGCTTCAAACCACCCTAAAACGGTATTTCGAGATTCTAGGGTTCTTCGAGAACAATTTTGGGGACAAATATCTCACGTTGCGATGATAATCTCTAATTCTCGACGCCGAAAAATAGGAAAGGACAAGCAGGAAACCAGAAAAACGGGAAAAGGGTGAAGGAAAATGCAGGATTAATCCGCGAAAAGAGCAACACGCATGTCGCCCTTTTATTATAAGATTCTTCGAGAACAATTTTAGAGTCAAACATCTCGCAGAGCGATGATAATCTCCAGTTTTAACGTAATTCTAAATTTCTCACCATCGACCAATAGGAAAGAACAAGCAGGAAACAAGAAAAGCGGGAAAAGGGTGAAAGAAAATGCAAAATTGGACCGCGAGAAGAGTAATACACATGTCGTCCTTTTATTATAAGATTCTTCGAGAACAATTTTGTAGACCAATATCTCGCATAGCGATGATAATCTCCAGTTTTAACGTAACTCTAAATTTTTCACCGCCGACCAATAGGAAAGGACAAGCAGGAAACAAGAAAAACGGGAAAAGGTTCAAGGAAAATGCAGAATTAATCCGTGAGAAGAGCAACACGCGTGTCGTCCTTTTATTATAAGATTCTTCGAGAACAATTTTAGGAAAAATATCTCGCGTAGCGATGATAATCTCCAGTTTTAACGTAATTCTAAATTTGTCGTAACCGACCAATAGTAAAGGACGAGCAAGAAACAAGAAAAATACGAAAAAAGGTAGGAAAATGCAAAATTAATCCGCGAGAAGAGCAACACGCGTGTCGTCCTTTCATTATAAAATTCATCGAGAACAATTTTTGGGGACAAACATCTCGCATAGCGATGATAATCTCCAGTTTTAACGTAATTCTAAATTTCTCGTAGCCGACCAATAGTAAAGGACGAGCAGGAAACAAGAAAAACGGGAAAAGGGTGAAGGAAAATGCAGAATTAATCCGCGAGAAGAGCAACACGCGTGTCGTCCTTTCATTATAAAATTCTTCGAGAACAATTTTTGGGGACAAACATCTCGCATAGCGATGATAATCTCCAGTTTTAACGTAATTCTAAATTTCTCGTAGCCGACCAATAGTAAAGGACGAGCAGGAAACAAGAAAAACGGGAAAAGGGTGAAGGAAAATGCAGAATTAATCCGCGAGAAGAGCAACACGCGTGTCGTCCTTTCATTATAAAATTCTTCGAGAACAATTTTTGGGGACAAACATCTCGCATAGCGATGATAATCTCCAGTTTTAACGTAATTCTAAATTTCTCGTAGCCGACCAATAGTAAAGGACGAGCAGGAAACAAGAAAAACGGGAAAAGGGTGAAGGAAAATGCAGAATTAATCCGCGAGAAGAGCAACACGCGTGTCGTCCTTTCATTATAAAATTCTTCGAGAACAATTTTTGGGGACAAACATCTCGCATAGCGATGATAATCTCCAGTTTTAACGTAATTCTAAATTTCTCGTAGCCGACCAATAGTAAAGGACGAGCAGGAAACAAGAAAAACGGGAAAAGGGTGAAGGAAAATGCAGAATTAATCCGCGAGAAGAGCAACACGCGTGTCGTCCTTTCATTATAAAATTCTTCGAGAACAATTTTTGGGGACAAACATCTCGCATAGCGATGATAATCTCCAGTTTTAACGTAATTCTAAATTTGTCGTAACCGACCAATAGTAAAGGACGAGCAGGAAACAAGAAAAACGGGAAAAGGGTGAAGGAAAATGCAGAATTGGACCGCGAGAAGAGCAATGCGCGTGTCGTCCTTTTATTACAAGGTTCATCGAGAACAATTTTAGAGTCAAATATCTCGCATAGCGATGATAATCTCTAGTTTTAACGTAATTATAAATTTCTCACCATCGTCCAATAGGAAAGGACAAGCAGGAAACAAGAAGAACGGGAAAAGGGTGAAGGAAAATGCAGAATTGGACCGCGAGAAGAGCAACACGGCGTGTCGTGCTCTTATTATAAGATTCTTCGAGAACAATTTTAGAGTTAAATATCTCGTATAACGATGATAATCTCCAGTTTTAACATAATTCTAAATTTCTCACCATCGTCCAATAGGAAAGGACAAGTAGGAAACAAGAAGAACGGGAAAATAATGAAGGAAAATGCAGAATTGGACCGCGAGAAGAGTAATACACGTGTCGTCCTTTCATTATAAAATTCTTCGAGAACAATTTTTGGGGACAAACATCTCGCATAGCGATGATAATCTCCAGTTTTAACGTAATTCTAAATTTCTCACCATCGACCAATAGGAAAGGACAAGCAGGAAACAAGAAAAACGGGAAAAGGGTGAAGGAAAATGCAGAATTGGACCGCGAGAAGAGCAATGCGCGTGTCGTCCTTTTATTACAAGGTTCATCGAGAACAATTTTAGAGTCAAATATCTCGCATAGCGATGATAATCTCTAGTTTTAACGTAATTATAAATTTCTCACCATCGTCCAATAGGAAAGGACAAGCAGGAAACAAGAAGAACGGGAAAAGAATGAAGGAAAATGCAGAATTGGACCGCGAGAAGAGTAATACGCGTGTCGTCCTTTCATTATAAAATTCTTCGAGAACAATTTTTGGGGACAAACATCTCGCATAGCGATGATAATCTCCAGTTTTAACGTAATTCTAAATTTCTCACCATCGACCAATAGGAAAGGACAAGCAGGAAACAAGAAAAACGGGAAAAGGGTGAAGGAAAATGCAGAATTGGACCGCGAGAAGAGCAACACGGCGTGTCGTGCTCTTTTTCTTTTTTATCGCTTCCACCCTCGCGCTCGATCGAGCTTTCGCCCTTTAACGAAACTCGTGGCTGTTTCGTAGCCGATTCGTTATTATCCCCGGCGAATCGATGACGGGAAATTCGCGCGATGGGGCTCATTCACGCGCGCTCGAAATAATTACTTTCGTTCCGTTTGACGCGGAGGCGGAAAGAAGCGGCGTGAGCTGATGCTTGGAGCTGAATTGATATTTAGCTCTCGCTAAATGCATCACTCGATTCCTCACGCCCGAGAAAACTCCCGTTTCTCCCTTTCCTGCCGCGTATTTTATTTCGACCCTGCTTAAACGCGAATTACGCGGGCATCTCGGTTAAACGCGAATCGCGCCGCTCTATTCCTTCTTTCCTCCCTCCGTGAACTTCCTTTCGACCAGTCCCGCCATTTTTATCGCGTTATGCAAATTCCCATCAAACGCGAATTACTCCGCGGCGCTTCATCGATGCGCCTCCGTCGGGACAAAAACCATTTCGAATTCGAAAGCGAGTTATCTTTCTCTCGTTTTCCTCGTTAATTTTTCGCGCCGTTCATTCTTTGCAAAAGCTAAGAGTAGAGAACGAATTTTAAGATTTTTATCAAGAGTACACATGATAGAATTAGCAATAGCGCTTCGTCGTTAATTTTTTGCGAAAGCTGAGAGTAGAGAAGAAATTTTAAGATTTATATTGCGACTGCACAGGATAGAATTAGCAATAGCACTTCGTCGATAATTTTTTGCGAAAGGTGAAAATAGAGAACGAATTTTCAGATTTCTAGCATGAGTACACAGGATAGAATTAGGAATAGCACTTCGTCGATAATTTTTTGCAAAAGCCGAGAGTAGAGAACGAATTTTAAGATTTCTATCGCGAGTATACGGAATAGAATTAAAAACAGCGCTTCGTCGTTAATTCTTCGCGTCGATAATTTTTTGCAAAAGGTGAGAACAGAGAACGAATTTTCAGATTTCTAGCATGAGTACACAGGATAGAATTAGGAATAGCACTTCGTTGTTAATTCTTCGCGCCGTTAACTTTTTGCAAAAGTTGAGAGTAGAGGACGAATTTTAAGATTTTTATCGCGAGTACACAGGATAGAATTAGCAATAGCACTTTAACGTTAATTTTTTGCAAAAGCTAAGAGTGGAGAACAAATTTTAAGAATTATATTGCGACTACACAGGATAGAATTAGCAATAGCACTACGTTGTTAAATTTTTGCGAAAGCTGAGAGTGGAGAACAAATTTTAAGATTTCTATCGCGAGTACACAGAATAAAATAAGAAATAGCACTTCGTCGTTAATTCTTCGCGTCGTTAATTTTTTGCAAAAGCTGAGAATAGAGAACGAATTTTAAGATTTCTATTGCGAATACAGGATATAATTATAAATAGCACTTCCTCGTTAATTTTTTGCAAAAGCTGAAAGTAGTGCACGAATTTTAAGAATTTTATCGCGAGTACAGGATACGATTAGAAATAGCGCTTCGTCGTAAATTTTTCGCGTCGATAATTTTTTGCGAAGGGTGAAAATAGAGAACGAATTTTAAGATTTCTAGCATGAGTACACAGGATAGAATTAGGAATAGCACATCGTCGTTAACTTTTTGCAAAAGCTGAAAGTAGTGCACGAATTTTAAGAATTTTATCGCGAGTACAGGATACGATTAGGAGTAGCGCTTCGTCGTTAATT
>NIJG01000055.1:393348-411829 GCA_002201625.1 Euglossa dilemma | reverse complement strand
CTCCGCGGCGCTTCATCGATGCGCCTCCGTCGGGACAAAAACCATTTCGAATTCGAAAGCGAGTTATCTTTCTCTCGTTTTCCTCGTTAATTTTTCGCGCCGTTCATTCTTTGCAAAAGCTAAGAGTAGAGAACGAATTTTAAGATTTTTATCAAGAGTACACATGATAGAATTAGCAATAGCGCTTCGTCGTTAATTTTTTGCGAAAGCTGAGAGTAGAGAAGAAATTTTAAGATTTATATTGCGACTGCACAGGATAGAATTAGCAATAGCACGACGTCGATAATTTTTTGCGAAAGGTGAAAATAGAGAACGAATTTTCTGATTTCTAGCATGAGTACACAGGATAGAATTAGGAATAGCACATCGTCGTTAATTTTATCCAAAAGCTGAGAGTAGAAAACGAATTTTAAGATTTCTATCGCGGGTACACAGGATAAAATTAGGAATAGCGCGTGGAAGGATCGTTGGTTTCCTTTTGTCCCCGGTTGATCAGGCATTCGACGAACCAGGTTTTTCGATTATCACGTTGTCGCTGGCTCGGCGTCTTTCGGCTGCCATTTAAAAGGGCGTTACACGCGGAAATTGGGAAATTTCCATTGTAAGTGGATTTTCGCGAATAGCGTCGCCGGGGCCAATCTCCAGCCGGCAAAGGGTGGAATTCGCGCCGCTGCTATCGCAAACATGAAAAACCGTAGGAAAATTCGCCCCCGAGGGGCACGCTGCGCCAGGCCAGGCTTTTTTCCCGAGGATTTGCCATTTTTATGATTAACGACCGAACGCCATTCGTCGCGACATCGATCCTTTCCTAGTTTCCGCGCCGAGTAAAACCGTTTCCCTTCTCGTCGCGAAATTATTTTATCGATATTACGGCGCATATCCATTTGGGTTACGTGAATTATAGCTCCGGGAGAATTCTTCCTTTCTTTACACGAGTGGTAAGAGAATTCAAAGGAAATTCAAAGGAAAAGGACGAGGTTAGAAGCATGGCCGAACGCGTAGACGTAGAAAGAGAAATATACGAGGCAAGACCGAAGTACAAACAGATTAAAGTAAACCAAAGAGGCAAGATGTTTCAGCGGATCTCGCGTTCAAGAGCAACACACAAATCCAAAGTAAATGGTAACAAAAAGGAAGTATGTGTACGCTTGAGAGCTTAAAACAACCGTGTAATTTCCTCCATACTTAAAGCCGGAAATTATCGCGAGACTCTCCACGGAGTAACAACGTTATCCCTTTCCTTCGCTAACTAGTTTCCTTGCTCGGGCGCAATTGGCCAAGTTGCCAAGATTATTCCTAGAATAATCCAAATAATCCAGATGTGTTATATCAACGTTACTCTGGTGAATCGAAATTTCCATCTCGCGTATCAATGACGTTTACTTATCGACGTTCCGTCAATCGCCGACAAAATGGATACTCTACTCCTTCAACTCCGAGTCATGAATGAAACTACGCGAATTTTCCCTTTTTTCCACGTTCGAGTTTAAAATAGAAGCTTCGTAGAAGCTAGTACTACGCGATTTTCCGTTTACGAAACGATTTCTTGTATCGCGGACGTATTCTAATGATATCTGAACAATCGTCGACGAATTCGAATTACTATTCTTTTAGTTCTAAACCCAAAATCGTGAGTAAAACTCCGAGTAACTCGCCCTTTCCCCCGCGATTCGAATTCAAAATTCAAACGTCGTAGCTTTCTAACTATATCACAAACGATCATCCACGAATTCGAAGTCCATGAATTCGAAATACCACTCCCCTAGTTTTAAACCCGAAATCGCGAGCGAAACTCCGAGGGATCAATCCTTTTCTCGCGATTCGAGTTCAAAATTCAAACATCGTAGCTTTCTAAAGATATCCGAACGATCGTTCATGAATTCGAAATACCATTCTTCAAGCTCTAAATCCAAAGTCGCGAGTGGAACTCCGAGTAATCGGTCCTTTTCCCCGCGATTCGAATTCAAAATACAAACATCGTAGCTTTCTACCGATATCTGAACGATCGTCCACGATTCGAAGTCCACGAATTCGAAATACCACTCCTCTAGTTTTAAACCCAAAATCGTGAGCAAAACTCCGAGTGATTCGTCCTTTTCCTTTATTCGAATTCAAAATTCAAACACCGTAGCTTTCTAACGATATTCGAACGATCATCCACGAATTCGAAATACCACTCCTCTAATTCTAAACCCAAAATTACGAGCGAAACTCCGAGTGATTCGTCCTTTTCCTTTATTCGAATTCAAAATTCAAACACCGTAGCTTTCTAACGATATTCGAACGATCATCCACGAATTCCAAATACCACTCCTCTAATTCTAAACCCAAAATCGCGAGTAAAACTCCAAGTGATTCGTCCTTTTCCCTGATTCGAATTCAAAATTCAAACATCGTAGAGACGCGAGTCGTTGGATCTCCGGGCGTTCAGCGGCGTTTAGGGGATGAAAATTACTGTTATTGGCAGCGATACGTCGCCGGGAGAGCGTTGCGGGTTGCAACGGAATACAAATGACATCCGAAATGGTTGCTGGCAGGAACAACGAGCGGGAACTCCTCCCGGGGGAGGCTCGCGAGCTGAAAGTGTTTGCACTGCGCGGAAAGGAAGAGTTGTCGGAGGGTGGGAAACGGAGGCGAGCCGATCGGTCGCTGATGTTCCGTCTTGGCGAAATTGAAAACAGCCTGGGAATTAATGGGAGTTCGGACCTGGTTGCCAAATATTTGCACGGCGGGCCTGGCATTTCCATAAAGGTGAACCTCCGAGGCGAGTTCCCCTCCGATCCACTCCCTTCGATTGGAAAACAGAATTTTCTTCCCGGATAACCCGGCGAGGTCTGAGATTTCGGAATCGTGAAGGCGGCAATCGAATTTTCGCAAACGTTATCGAGATTCCCTGTTAGTCGTACGCAGAGGAAGAGAGGCTCGAGACGTGCGTGTGCTTAATGGACGCTTCCGGTCGCGTGAGCGTTTTGTTCAAAGCTGATTCGCGATCAGATCGGGATCTCCCTGGCGTGACTTCGATTTCGCTCGCTCGGCGCTTGTTTATGACGGTTGTTAGTTTAATTACTCGCAGCGAGTCGATATTTATGGAACAAGCGACGCTGGACCGCCCGTCTCTTCTCCAGTTTCTTATTTTTACCAAGCAGAGAGTCGAACTCGTTTATCCAGTCCATCGACGACGACTTCTAGACACGTCTCCTTCGATCGTCGTCGTTAATTCTGTCAACCATTTCGATACGTTTATTCGCTTAGTTTTACACGCTTAATCCGTGTTTAATCTGCAAACTCGCTAAAGTCGATGGATATAAATTCACAAACGTCTTCGAGTCTGCTACGTTTCCATAACGTCGATCATAAATCCACCCTGTGCGCGAATACTCCTCGCTGTGTTATTTCTCCTATCTAATCCCGGAAATCTCGGTACGGTGCCACGGAATTATCTGAATTTCGATGAAATCTCGCGGCGAGATCTGCCCGTTTGTAGCCGACTGCGCGAGATTCGGGTGGAACCAGTGTGGGACCACAGCCTGTCTGATCCCGCGGAGCGTATCCCGGTGTCCATCGGCAGGAAAGGAGAGGAAAGAAGAGAAACGGGCAGTCGCGACGGGCTGACGGTATCACAGTTAAATCGCAGAGAGGAAGAAAGACCGGCGGTTTCCGTCCATTCATCGACCGCCGCTGCCAAATATTCCCAGACAGAAAAGAAGTAACAGCGGACGAGGGGGTTGAGAAGAGGATAAACAAAAAGCGAGGAGGAAGCCGGGGAAAAAGGGGTAAATCAAAAAGATAGAGACGATCCTCGGATCGGAACCGTTCCTCTTTGTGCAACGTATTCTCTTCTGTTTCCCATTACGCGGTACACGTAGACGCGTGCCCGTTTCGCCCACCATAGCCGGATCCCGCGGCGAATCTCCATTAAATATTTACGAGCGTGCCGAATCGGCCTCTGTCCGCGCGCTGGCAAACGCGGCGGGCTTCTTTCTCGCCGGCGTTACCGTGTACGCGATCAATCCCGCCTCGATGCGGCAGACAGAGGGGACGACCGGCGTCCAGACGAGGAGCGTCGTCGTCGGCCACGGCGTCGCCAGACCCCGAGATTTCAATCCACTTACACCGGCCGAGTTACGCCGGACACCGGCCTCGCATCGATCCTTCCTCCTCCTCCGCAGGTTTAAGCTTTCCACCCCCGTGGAAATTCCTTTTTCCCGAGGAAATTCACTACTAACCGAACGAACCAAGTCGCGGAGATCGTCCGGAATAGAGATCTCTTCGGTATTCTCGGAAATCGCGACGAGTTTCGAAGATTCGCAACGTCGAGTATTCGAGCTAAATAAAAGCTCGAGGAATTATTCCAGAAAATTGATCGCTCATCGAGTTATCGTCTTATAACGAAATTTCGACGAAGGAGATATCGCTAGCGGGTAAAACGAAGCGGTGTATTTTTAACGAAGCTCCAGTTAAAACAATTGAAACCCGAGATATATTATGAAGAACTTTAAACATTTAGAATCGCAGGTCTAAGTATTTGGATCCGGAGAGATTAATAAAACAGATTCAGAGAATTTTTTAATTATTCCATCGCGTGTCGCGCAGGTTTAGCTGTCAAGATAAAATTCGAAATTGCTACGTGCAGTTTTAATCGAGTTCGATTTGAACGAATATATACGTGAAAATTTTCAAAACTGATTAGTATTTTAATCGATTAAACGAGTATGACGTTCACGAACGTAGAGATTCGCGATTGCTTGATAAAAGAGGTAGATTTGCAACGCGTTTTAAATCGCACAGACGATTCGATGGGAGCGAAGATACGAATAGTTATTCAACAGGTAGACAGGCGTCTTGGAAAGGCACTTGGTCGCCGGGAAATCGCGATTAACGAAGCAATCCGTGTGGAGTCTGGCGATTTTCCCGTAGAAACGAGGCTCGGTCTAACCGTCGACCGCAAAATGGAAGCAACTGCCGGTTTAAACGCCGCGGCGCTGGTTTTCCCAATTTCCAACTCCCTCTGCTACTAAATTCACCCGATTAACCGAGCAAACCCGCGAACGCTCGCGGAACACGCGACAATCCGGTTTCGCGCTCCTTTAACCGAGGATCCGAGAAGCAAAGCGGCGGACGCGAAGAGAGAAACGAGCGTGCTGCCGCGGCGAAACGCGTTATTTGTCCTTCTCTGCCATCGTTGTCCCGTTTAACAAAGCGAACGTCGACGTAGCCGGATGCACAGGGAGGACAACAACGAAACGCACGATTTTATCGATCGTTCGAGCCCATACAGAAGGCAGCGTGTATCCACGCGACAAAGGCAGAGCCGCCTAAAGTGGGACTACCGGTGTGTAACAATGTAACCCGCCGCGTGTTGCCTTTCGTTCACCAGCCGCATAGGTGTGCGAACGAAGAGAGAGAGAGAGAGAAAGAGAGAGGAGGGAGAGGACGAGCGAAATTAACGATCATGATAATTGTGCCAGCGTGAAGAAAGGGGAAATCCTGACACGCTCGCGAGACCGACTCTCTCTCTAGTTCTTGAACCCCTGCGTGCAAACACCACCACCCTCGGTGAGCACCGGTCTCTGCACCATATACGGGGTGTGTCGTTCATCCAGGATCGTTCCATGTAGTCGGGAATACAAGGATCGTGAAAGATTTGGATTTTGATTCGATGGGAAATTAGTTGGTATTGACTAGAAACGAGCAACGTTTCATCTTCCGATTCAACGTTCCATTTTCTGATTCAACGTTTCATCTTCCGATTTAATGTTTCATCTTTCGATTCAACGTTTTATCTTCCGATTCAACGCTTCATCTTCCGATTCAACCGTCCATCTTCCGATTTTTGGACGATTTCTTGAACTCCTGCGTGCAAACACCACCACCCTCGGTGAGCACCGGTCTCTGCACCATATACGGGGTGTGTCGTTCATCCAGGATCGTTCCATGTAGTCGGAAATACAAGGATCGTAAAAGATTTGGATTTTGATTCGATGGGAAATTAGTTAGTATTGACTAGAAACGAGCAACGTTTCATCCTTCGAGTCAATGCTTCATCTTCCGATTCA
The DNA here is from genome assembly GCA_002201625.1 of Euglossa dilemma. NCBI lineage: Eukaryota > Metazoa > Arthropoda > Insecta > Hymenoptera > Apidae > Euglossa > Euglossa dilemma. The sequence continues at coordinate 405,773 of NIJG01000055.1, read as the reverse complement.
ACGTTTCATCTTCCAATTCAACATTCCATCTTTCAATTCAACGTTTTATCTTACGATTCAACGCTTCATCTTCCGATTCAACCGTCCATCTTCCGATTTTTGGACGATTTCCTGAACTCCTGCGTGCAAATACCACCACCCTCGGTGAGCACCGGTCTCTGCACCATATACGGGGTGTGTCGTTCATCCAGGATCGTTCCATGTAGTCGGGAATACAAGGATCGTGAAAGATTTGGATTTTGATTCGATGGGAAATTAGTTGGTATTGACTAGAGACGAGCAACGTTTCATCTTCCGATTCAACGTTCCATTTTCAGATTCAACGTTTCATCTTCCGATTTAATGTTTCATCTTTCAATTGAACGTTTCATTTTCCAATTCAACAATCCATCTTCTGATTCAACGCCTCATCTTCCGATTCAACGTTTTATCTTCCAATTCAACATTCCATCTTTCGATTCAACGTTTCATCTTCTGATTCAACGCTTCATCTTCCGATTTAACGCTTCATCTTCTGATTCAACGCCTCATCTTCCGATTCAACGTTTTATCTTCCGATTCAACGCTTCATCTTCCGATTCAACGCTCCATCTTCCGATTTTTGGACGATTTCTTGAACTCCTGCGTGCAAACACCACCATCCCTGGTGAGCACCGGTCTCTGCACCATATACAGGGTGTATCGTTCATCCAGGATCGTTTCCACGCAGCCGGAAATACAGAAATACCGGAATCATGGGATTCGTGAAAGATCTGAACCTTGATTCGATAGAAAATTAGTAAAAAAATAAATTAAAAACTAGCATCGTTTCATCTTCGATCGCGAAGCGATTTTTCTACGATTTCCACGCGACAATGCATCTAGGTCGTGGTCCATGTCGAAAAACAGACTTGTCTGACGTTGACGATTGACAATTTAAGAAAAATTATGCGTAGAAAGAAGTTGAATTGCTATAGACGTATCCTCGGAATTTCCAGACTAGCCTTGGAACTTTGGGAAGGATGAAATGGTCGGAAGCAAATTGATAATAAATCTAGCGGAACGGGGAGAGAAAGAATGTTTGCGCGGAAGAAAGAGGGTGAATTACGATCGGATGAGGAACGATGCGAGTTTCGTAAATTTCGCGCAAGTGGGTTAACGTTTATTGCGAGATATATCGGCGTGTGTCTCTGGTTTTAGTGGCCGAGAGTCGTCTTGGAGCCGGCGCAGACGTAGGGGACGGGGAATCGCATTTTAGAAATTGAATCGCGCTGCCCGTTTTTCCGTCGGAACGAAATTCCACGGGGTTTCTGCGAACGCCGCGAGCTGAGCGGAATTAAAATCTTTGATATCGCGCTGGAAATGAACGCGAGTTAATTAAACCGGCGGTGCAGCGAGGATTCTTTCTTTCGATTCCCTGCGTCGATTTACAAATTCCTATTACCAGGCTTCCACCGAGCTTCCCTCTCTTTCCGTCGAAACACCGAGTTCCTCGATTCACCACCGATGCAACTGCACGGCTTCTCCGACCTTCACCCTCTTCCACACTGTTCCTTCGCTATCCAAGAATAACTTCCACGTTTACCCGATCCACATCGATCGTCGCGAACACAGACACAGAGAGAGAGAGAGAGAGAGTTAAACAAGGAAGAAGGATCGGAGAGGAAAAAGGGATGCTAACGGGGGAAGAGAAAAAAAAAAATGGAAAAAGAAAGGACGGAGAAAGGAGGAAAAAAAGAAAAAAAAAAACGTTGCGTCAAAGGGAGTGCAGGCTGTTTCGAGTAGAGATTAAATAAAATCTGCCGGCAAACGACGTCGTGCTGGGAGTTGAAAGCTGGTAGGCGAGAGGAATCATCGTGCAGACGCGAACACCCCGTAGAACCGGCGCGTTTGTGTACACCAACGTTGCCTGTGTTCGTTTGGCCGGAGTGAAAGAAAAGCATTTGTGAAGTTTCACGGCTCCCCCAGCTGAAAATCGAAACTCGTTTGCGCTCGATAATCGAAGAAAAGCCTGGCGAACCGAGGGCGAAACAATCGGCGCGAGCACCGCGGCAGCCCTTAGGGCCGACACGCTTCCACTTTTCCAATCTTCTCGCGCAAGTTGCCTCGTCGACCGGCGAATAAAGCGACGGGAAAAGCGACGGTGAAAGCGACGGGAAAGGAACGAGAAGAAGATTCGACTGTGACAACCATCCGGTTGTTTGTTCGATCTTAATCGAAATGGAGATCGAGGGCAAGCGACTGTGAACGATGGAAATTTAACGAGTCGGGGTGCAGACTTCCTCTCCGGGGGTTGCTTCTGGCCAATATATCTACCGCTCCCACGGTAGACTTCCCTCTGGGTTAAGAAACCCGTAAGAACGAAAATGCTGTACACTTTCTGGAAATTGCGGAACGTAAAACGTAAGACGACCTCGGGAGAATTGGGAAATTCGCAATCGAAATTTCTCAGCGAGATATCGGTTAAACCTTTGCAATTTTTTGGCTACAGAAGAGTAGAAATTTACAAACTTTCTACTGTAAAACCGACACTATTTCTTTGACTGGTAATTTAAGAATCGTATAATAATTGTAAATTATTATAATCGTATAATAATCGTATAATAATCGTAAAATTATTTGATTTCGACATCTCGCATATTGTTATATTATCTTAAATTTGATATATTGATTAATACGGGTCTTCAAAATTTTATACTGATAGTCGCCTATCGAGTGCAAAGGGTAAAATATCTTTAATCGAATTTATTATTCGACACCTGGAATATATCGTGCTTAACACGTTGACTGCCAGACGCGTTTTCGATAGTTTGCCCAACGCGTCAACTTTTTATTATGCGATGCATATTATTCTGAAATATTATTTGCAGCGGATAAAATGAGTTATAAAATCATGTTTGAAGCAATTTTCGTGGCAGGTGACCCCGTGGCGCTGGAATGCAATTAAATTATAAGTATTGTCATTTGTTTAAATTATATATATTGCCATCAATCTAGGCGCGCCGGTCACCGGTGACCCCCACGGCAGCTAACGTGTTAAAGTCAATTCACAACGGAAATAACACGCCTGTGCATATATCACGGTGCAGAGTAGTTATTTACTGAAGGAAAGAAAGAAAAATTGGTAATCTAAATGAAATTATTTTAATACGAAAAGGATACGCGTTGGTAATGGATGTACAGTGTCAATTAGAGGTCGGGTAATTAGCTGAAGCTTAATAACGAAGAGAGGGGTTAAGGTGGTTAAAAACGAAGGAAAAGGTCCGTTTCCAAACACTCGCTGGCATTTCCTCTAATTATCCGGCGTTACCTTCTCCCTCTATCGCCGCAATTACCCGAGATTCAACCGCTCTGTAAATGACTCGCCGCTGCGAGACCCGCCACCCCTTTCTCACCCTCTCGTGGTTCTCCGAAACGAACCGGAAGAAACCGGGAAGGAAGTGCATCGCCATCGAGCAGAGAGACACCTGCGAAAACATGTAGCGAAAGTTTGGCGGCGGTGTCGGCGTGCAACCGACGGATTTAGGGTGTTTTAGGGCGAAGCTTAGAGAATGGGGTGAGAAGACATAGGGTTGCTAGGAGACACCCTCTTCCACATGTTATATTGCATTACCCTATGCGACTCGTGCTCGCGGGGAGACGGTGAATTGGTTGCACGAAGCTCGTGTGCCGGTTCGAGGGTGTCTGCGTAGAAAATCGCCGGGTTTGCCGTCCTTCACAATCACGTCTCCTTTTCCTCGACTTTATCTCACCTTTTCCACTTTCCTCGCGCGGTCCGTCATGTCCTTCCTTCTTTTCTGGACCTCACGACCATCCTTGACCCGGACAACCCACCGTTGAAGGCTTGTAAAACAGACCCGCGCGTTTAACCTTTCGGGAAAGGGTGCTTCCAGGGATAACTCGCGGTCGGCGATGCGTGAAAAGGTTTCAGAGCTCGAGGATGCGAGAGGAATGACGATAAGGGTGTCGGAAGTTCGACTTTGGCTGCTACAGATTTCTCGCTGTCTCGTTTGGGATCTATGGGTGACGCTGTGACACGGTTGGCAGACGTGAAATTAGCGTAAGGGTTGTTCGAAGATGATACTCTTTTGCGTTGGTTTCCGAGTGTTTAAGAGGGGGTTAAGGAGACGGAGCTTTGGTGATCAGGGTGTTTCAGTGTAGGTGAAACGGAAGTTCGACTTTGGCTACGGATTTCTTGTTGTTTCGTTTAGTTAGAATCTACGAGTAACGCTACAACACAGTCGCAGACGCGAAATTAGCATCAGGATAGTTAGAAAATGATACTCTTTCACATTTGTTTCTGAATGTTTAAGAGAGGGTTAACGAGACGAAGATTCGGCAATCAGAATGTTTCAGTGTCAGAGAGAGGCAAGTTCGACTTTGGCTGCTAGGGATTTCTCGTTATTTCGTTTATTATTTATAAGTAACACGACGACACGTTCGCAGATGCGAAATTACCATCAGGATATATATAAGATGATACTCTTTCGCGTTGATTTACGAGTGTTTAAGAGAGGGTTAACGAAATGGAACTTCGGTGATCAGGGTGTTTTAGTGTCAGAGAGACGGAAGTTATACTTTGGCTGCTACGGTTTTCTCGCTATTTCGTTTATTATCTATAAGTAACACGACGACACGGTCGCAGACGCGAAATTAGCTTAAGGGTAGTTCGAAGATGATACTATTTCGCGTTAGTTTCCTAGTGTTTAAGAAAGGGTTAACGAGATGGAGCTTCGGCGATTAGGGTGTTTCAGTGTCGGAGAGACGGAAGTTCGACTTTGGCTAAGGATTTCTCGCTGTCTCTTTTTGGATCTGTGGATGATGCCATGACACAGTCGACAGACGCAAAATTAGAAGTAGGGTAGTTAGAAGATGATAATATTTCGCGTTGGTTTCCTAGTGTTTAAGAAAGGGTTAACGAGACGGAGCTTCGGCTATCAGGGTGTTTCAGACACAGGTTGGAAGCTCGCGTCGATACCGAAGGCAGCGAGACAGAGGGTAAAAGAAGAGAAAAGATAGCGAAAGAGGAGTGGTGCCCGGTCTAACAGGTGGCCCATAAAATAGCCAAGCTTCCAATAAGCCTCTCACCAACGACGCCCTCCGGAACCGGGAAATTTTCCAAAGTACCTGCGCTAATTAGCCGGCCAGACAGTTTTCTACCTCGCACGCCGCGTCTTAATTTCGTTTTCCCTGAGGATCTTTTCAAATTCCAAAGAAATCTTCGCGATACAACGCTGCTTCCAGAAAGATCCCTTTCTTCTATATTTCTAAAGCAATCGTGCTTTTATCCCTAACTCGATATAAAATATGTATATATATCGAATATTCTTCGTGACCCGAGCAGTCTAATTTTCTTTTCTGAAATAAATCAGTCTGTGTCTACTGTTAATACTCGCGGTAAAATTCTAAGTTTATTTCGAATTTTTCATTTTCACAGGAAATTTGTTTCGTACTTTCCGATAATAACCAACGTTCTAGTTTCGTCTATTTTATCCCAGCGCTGTCCGGTGATAATAATAGCTCTTTTTCGGTCATCGATTGCCGCGATTAACCGCAACATTTTCTACCGTACGAATAACTTCCATATTCGAAGCTTAAGTGTGTTCGAATTAAAACGCGGTGCATTACGCGAATTAAATGGCACGACGCACGTATATAACAGCGCGACGGGATGAAAATTCTATTGCGACCAGCGAGAGGATCATGGGAAACTCGCTCGGCAGTCGGCGCGTTATTGAATAGAAACGTCGGGACGATATAAAGGCGGGACATTTTACCGGAATCGTCTATCAAGAGCCTAGATTCCCGGCTTGAGACATGTTAGTCCCACTTTCGAGTTCCACTCCTCCTCGGAACACCGTAACAGTTCTCTGTGAAAAGCAGAAACCGCGCGCGAGATATCGCCGTGTGCTCGTTCCCGGCGATTAATTTGTATTCACGTCGAGACGCGTCTCGCAGCCGAGCGGAGAGCAGAGGAGAGGAATCGGTCCTCGTAAAGCGGCCGAGGAACCATTATAATTTAGTTAGTCGCACACGCGTGGCCTCGCGTCTTCCCGAAAAAAATGTCGTCTTTTCGCCCGGCTATCGCATACAAATGTGCCGCGAGAAACCGGTCCGAGAGGAAAAACCGAGTGAGACGACCCGCGATTCCCTCCTGTAATCGACGCGGACTCGCCGTCTGACAGCGAGATCGTTTCTTTAGCCGGATGAGTAAGAGAGAAACGATTCAGGAGAAACGAGAGAGAGAATATCTCGTAAGAATTAGAGAGATGATAGGAGAAATCGAAAGATTGGGAAAATTCGGGGGTCCTGAGATCGAGATTGTTTCATTCGAGTAAAAGAGAAACGATTCAGGAGAGACGAGAAAGAGAATAACTCGGAAGAACCAAAGAGAAGATCGCAGAGATCGGAGAAATCGAAAAGTTGGGAAAATCCGAGGATCCTGAGATCGCGATCGTTTCTTTCGCGTGATGAGTAAGAGAGAAACGATTTCGGGGAAACGAGAGGGAGAATATCTGAGAAGAATCAGAGAGGAGATCGGAGAGATCGGGAAAATTTGAGGATCCTGAGATCGCAATCGTTTCTTTCGCGGGATGGGTGAGAGAGAAACGATTCCGGAGAAACGAGAGGGAGAATATCTCGGAAGAATTAGAAAGAAGATCGGAGAAATCGAAAGATTGGGAAAATTCGGGGATCCTGAGATCAAGATTGTTTCGTTCGAGTAAGAGAGAAACAATTCAGGAGAAACGAGGAAGAGAATAACTCGGAAGAACCAAAGAGAAGATCGGAGAGATCGGTGAAATCGAAAAGTTAAGAAAATTCGGAGATCCTGAGATCGCGATCGTTTCTTTCGTGAGATGAGTAAGAACGAAACAATTCCAGAGAAACGAGAGGGAGAATATCTCGGAACAATCAGAGAGCAGATCGGAGAAATCGAAAAGTTGGGAAAATTCGGGAATCCTGAATTCGCGATCGTTTCGTCCAAGTAAGAGTGAAACGATTCAGGAGAAACGGGAGGGAGAATATTTTGGAAGAATCGGGGAGAAGATCGGAGAGATCGGAGAAATCGAAAAGTTAAGAAAATTCGGAGATCCTGAGATCGCGATCGTTTCTTTCGTGAGATGAGTAAGAACGAAACGATTCCGGAGAAACGAGAGGGAAAATATCTCGGAAGAATCAGAGAGAAGATCAGAGAGATCGGAGAGATCGAAAAGTTTGGAAAATTCGGGGATCCTGAGATCGCGACCGTTTCTTTCGTGAGATGAGTAAGAACGAAACGATTCCAGAGAAACGAGAGGGAGAATATCCGGGAAGAATCAGAGGAAAGATCGGAGAAATTGAAAGATTGGGAAAATTCGAGGATCCTGAGATCGGTATCGTTTCTTTCGTGAGATGAGTGAGAGAAAACCGATTCCGGAGAAACGGGAGGGAGAATATGTGTGTAGAATCAGAGAGAAGATCGGAGAAATCGGGGAAATCGAAAGATTGAGAGAATTCGGAGATTCTGAGTTCGCGATCGTTTCTTTCGACTAAGAGAGAAACGATTCCAGAGAAACGAGAGGGAGAATATCTCGAAAGAATCGGAGAGCAGATCGGAGAGACCGGAGAAATCGAAAAGTAGGGAAAATTCGGGGATCCTGAGATCGCGATCGTTTCTTTCGTGAGATGAGTAAGAACGAAACGATTCCAGAGAAACGAAAGAGAGAATATCCGGGAAGAATCAGAGGAAAGATCGGAGAAATTGAAAGATTGGGAAAATTCGAGGAACCTGAGATCGGGATCGTTTCTTTCGTGAGATGAATGAGAGAGAAACGATTCCGGAGAAACGAGAGGGAGAATATCTCGGAAGAATCAGAGAGCAGATCGGAGAAATCGAAAAGTTGGGAAAATTCGGGAATCCCGAATTCGCGATCGTTTCGTTCAAGTAAGAGAGAAACGATTCAGGAGAAACGGGAGGGAGAATATTTTGGAAGAATCGGAGAGAAGATCGGAGAGATCGGAGAAATCGAAAAGTTAAGAAAATTCAGGGATCCTGAGATCGCGATCGTTTCTTTCGCGAAACAAGTGAGACAGAAACGATCCTAGAGAAACGAGAGAAAAAATATCTGTGAAGAATCAGAGAGAAGATCGGGGAAATCGAAAAGTTAAGAGAATTCGGGGTCGGTGAGATTCCACGACTTAATTTTTAAGCGTTTAACGATTTCGGGAAAATTTCGGTTGCAGCAAATTGAACAGAACATATATGAGAATATCCGAACGTAAATTAGTAAATTTCTATGACTAATGGCGCGATGAATAAGTTAGGCTAGCCTGGATCGCGAAAAGTCAAAATAAATCGGTGAAATTAGTCCCATTTTGGTTACCGAAAGTTTGCAGGAAGCGAAGTTGGGGAAAATCGACGAAGATAGGTGTCCTCGGGATGAAAACCGGCGATTATCGACTATCTTCATTTGCTGGCCTGAATATCGAAGCTCGGACAGGGACGTAAGAAACACTTTGGCTTCTAATAATACGCCTTGACGCTATCATCGACGAGGAAATGGCAGCATCTACGTAAGATAGGTGCCAATAGCTACCTTCGACTCGTTTGCATAATTCTTCGCCGCACCGGGTAATTTCACCGCGAGTAATCTCTCCGGGCTTTTGTCCAAGCATCGAACACACCACGAAGCACGCGAAAATATAACGAATCAATTGCTTTGTCGGTTATTAAACTTTGCCGAGGCTAGCAATCTGTCGATCGCCTATCTGTCCCCTTTAATCTCGAATTTTTCTCCCCGCTTCCAGTTTTCCAGATCTATCTATTTCCCCTCGACCTTTCGGTTCCACGATTCCCTGCAATTTTCCCAGTCGTCCCCTCAAATTTGTTTACACCCTCTGACACACGAGGAAACACGAGGAAACACGCGATAGGCAATGATCTTAGAATTACCAGAGAAAAAAGAGTACAGCAGAAATTCTCGAATTTTCTAAATCTTCACTTGGAATTCTCGATTGTCATATTAATCAGGACACACGAGGAAACAAGCGATAGCCAATGATTTTAGAATTACCAGAGAAAAAAGAGTGTCGTAGAAATTCTCGAATTTTCCAAATCTTTATTTGGAATTACTGTCTGTCATATTAACCAGGACACACGAGGAAACACGCGTTAGCTAATGGTCTTAGAATTATCGGAAGAAAAATGAATGCCTTTGGAATTCTAAGATTTTCCAAATCTTCATTTAGAATTCTCGATTGTCATATTAACCAGGAAACCCGAGGAAACCCGAGGAAACACGCGTTAGTCAATAATCTTAGACTTACTAGAAAAAAAGAGTGCCGTACAAATTCTCATATTTCCCAAATCCTCGCGTAACGGTTATCATATCAATCAAGAACGATAACGACTATCGGGAAGACAATGGAAATCTGGAAAAACTCCCGACGCGAGGACGTTTCTCTCGAAACCGTGTTCGAAATGTTGGAATTTCGAAATTGAAAGGATAAACCGAGGCGCGAAGGGGAAGACGGGGACGAGCGAGGCAGTTGAATTCCAGCAAATCGTCGCCATTTGTAAAGCCGCGTTCGCAAGCACGCGACTCGCGTGGCAACGGCAGTTTCTGTCCCGCGCAGCGACAACGACTCGGTTGTCGCTTTTTCCAACGGCCGGGATGCTAATTCGAGGCGGCTTTATGGACACACACGCGTGCTGCCAACTTGCCGGCGACAATGCGCCGCATCGCGAAATCCCACCGCGCGTATTTACATTTCGCACACGCCGAGCTGGATCTTCTCTCGCGACGAGGAGGCCGAAGGTGGTCGTTTTCCACGCTGTCGAGACAAGCGGACTGTAATCGAGAGTGCGTGGCTCGCGAGCGAATCGCTCGTTTCCGCGAGTGGAGACGAGATCTGGGAGAGATTTTGAGACTGGAGAACTTGAGACGCGGAGGATGTCGGATTCTTCCAGTCCATCTTCGCGTGTTATCGGTTGCGTTGGTTTTAACACTAGATTTACGGCACCCGTCAATTTGACGGGTGGGTGCTTCAATTATACAATATTATCAGATTTAATTAACCCTTTGCACTCGAGAGGCGACTCTCAGTCACCATTCGTTTTAATTCCATAACTTAAGCACGAAGCGATAATAACTATATTAAAGATAACTACACGCTAAGTATCAAAATAAAATAATTCCGCTCGTTGCAAACTCAAACGTATACTATTTTTTACATATTTTCGGATAAAAAGGTACTACCAAGCTTATCGAAATATAAAGGAAGCTTGTTCATAGCAAAAAAGTCTTCGAGCGCAAAGGGTTAACTTAAATTAAGTTTGGTAATATTGCGATTGTTTTCAAGTTAAACCCATCGTTTGTTTTTTGAAGAAAATATGTGGTTTTCTTTACCCAAAATCTGACTTGTGTTCGTAGAAATAAGTATACAAAAAACCCCGTAAACCTAGTGTTAACCCTTAACGAACGAATGCCGCCATACTCGCGACATTATAAATATTCTAAAAAAATCGAATGACGCCATACACGCGGCATGACGTGATATTTTAGGAAATCTGTTAGGTTTGGCCTTATTTATACATGCAACAATTAAGGAAATAATATATGTTTGGGTTTGGAACGAGCGGAATTATTTTATTTTGATACTTAGCGTGTAGTTATCTTTAACCCTTAACGAACGAATGCCGCCATACTCGAGACATTATAAATATTCTAAAAAAATCGAATGCCGCCATACACGCGGCATGACGTGATATTTTAGGAAATCTGTTAGGTTTGGCCTTATTTATACATGCAACGATTAAGGGCGATCGGCAATTGTTTTTTGTCGTGCTCTGGAACGCATTCCTCTCATTCCTCTCCGAGGATTGAGCGAAAATACATCGTTTTATATGCGGTCAATAAAGTTTGTTATCGTCATTTTCGGAGGAAGGCGGGAAACACGTAATTATTGCGATACTTGTAGTAAGAAACCTGGTATTCACATTGGGGACTGTTGGGAGAAGTACCACACCCAAAAAAAATATAAGTAATTTTGTATAAATATATCGTTAATCTATAAAAAATAAATTTATAAATGTATACAAATCTATACATTACATACACGCATCTATTTGTTTATTTCAATTCCTATTATTTTTCTGAAATTTTCACTTCAGTATTCTTTTGTACGGATATATCTGTTCATATACTACCTATTATTACTGTAAGTTTTCATAAAATCAAATAAAGCGATATTAATTATGCATCTTTTCTCGCTCTGGAAATGAAGCACTTAATTTCCTAAAAATCCGTCGACTTACTGGTCATAGTATTAGAAAAATGCGCTCATCGTTAAGGGTTAATATTACGATTGTTTTCAAGTTAAACCCATCGTTTGTTTTTTGAAGAAAATATGTGGTTTTCTTTACCCAAAATCTGACGGGTGTCCGTAGAAAAAGGTAAACAAAGAACCTCCGTAAACCTAGTGTTAATAGATTTAATCAACTTATATTAAATTTGTTAATATCGTAATTATTTTTAAATTAAACTCGTGGTCTTATTTCTTAAGAAAATACGTAGTTAATATATCTGTAATACCCGTAAATCTGACGGGTCTCCATAAAGATAGGTATTCAAAAACGTTCGTAAACCTAGTGTTAAGCAGAGCATCGATGCGTTTTTAACACTAGATTTACGGGACCCGTCAATTTGACGGAGAGTTGCTTCATTTATACGATATTAACAGATTTAATTAACTTATATTAAGTCTGTTAATATTGCGATTGTTTTCAAATTAAACCCATCGGTTGTTTTTTAAAGAAAATATGTGGTTTTCTTTACCCTAAATGTGATGGGTGTCCGTAGAAATAGGTATACGAAAAAACCCCGTAAACCTAGTGTTAACCCATTCGAGACCGATTGCACACCGTGTGTGCAATTGATTTCCGAAGCTATAAGACGGTCTGCACACCGTCTGTGCAATAACAGTAACGTGCAATTATTAGTTATCTTGAGTAAACTAGTCGTCGAAATATAATTTCCGACGAGCGAGCTGCACATCCGGTGTGCAATGATCTTATTTATGTGAATTCACTTACGAATTGGGTGATTTCTATAGTAAACATGTTTTTTTTATTAATAATGAACAATATAAAGAAAAAAAAGAGGCGGTTCGCCTCTAGGGTCCGTGTTCAAAAAAATCATCGTTTCGAATGGATTAATCCCTTAACCCTTTGCATTCGATGATCTTTTCGTTACAGAAAAATAGTAAATCGAAAATCTTCTGCCATAATAAAGTTAATAAAAATAAGTTAATAAAAATAAAGTTAACGATATTTTTGAAACGATAAATAAGAAATCCTATGAAAATTAAGACATGGATTTATTTTATCTCAACATTGCTGGGAAATTTTAATATATCAATTAACATCGATCTTTAGAATCTGATTAAATGGCGACTGAGAGTGGCTT
>NIJG01000055.1:380149-392785 GCA_002201625.1 Euglossa dilemma | reverse complement strand
TAAGAAAAAACGTAATCGCCCGTTTGTTATCCTATTTCTTCCTATTTCGTTGGCAAACACGTTAATCATCGATATAGTTTATAAAATACGACGAAGAATGTAAATATCATCGCGAAAGATCTTATGGGACGACCTAATATATCAAGAGATAAGTTTTATGAATCAATCTTATCAATAAAAATTCAATATTTAAAAAAGAAAAAATATATTCCTTTTCAGCATCCATTCTTTACTTCAATTTAGCGAAATAAAATAATATTTTTCAATCGCATCAAGTGTATTTAACACTAGATTTATCAGACCAGTCAAAATGACTGGTTTTGCAATTTCAATTGAAAGTTCCTAATGCATGTAACATTTTCTTTCCGAAATGATATTATGACTTTTGCAGCCATAACTAAAGAATCAGTTTTATCCAACGAAAAATCTACATATGTAAAAATTGTGAGCGATGAACTACGAACAATTAAGCGTTTGATTAATTGATAATGTCCATAAAAAATCTATTTTTGTATTACAATTAATATTATTCAACTTTTTTTGTCATTTTTGAAAAGTAAATAGAGACTGGAAACACCACTAAACCATTCTGACTGGTCTTGGTAGAAATAGGTATACTTAACCCTAGATTCATAAATACACGTCTCTCATACACCCACAACTAAAAGAACTCTTACAACATGTGGAACATCGCGGTAGTTTATGCCTAGAATGCTCAGATTGATTTCTTCAATTTTTTTTTCATGTTTAAATTGTCAATAAAAGTTGTTTCTAACTAATATTTGTAGATTTTTATTAATATCTCCCATAATACTTAAATTAGGTGACCTTAAAAGTAAGGTGTATCAGAGACATATGTTTATAAATAATGTAACCGTAAATATAGTTTATGAATCTAGGGTTAAATAGCCGATAAATCTAGTGTTAATTTGTATATCAAGGGGTTAACAACGGGGGAGAACGATCTTAAAATTGGGGAATTTCGTTTTTTCAATTTATGAGACTTAATTGAATTAGTTCACAGTCAACTTCACATTTCATCCGCATAGAAAAAGAGAAAAAAAACAAAATGACTTTTCGAATGATCGAATAAAAACGTAGGATGCGTGGTATAACGGGGTTAAAATATTATTAAATGGTAAAAACAACAGAAAAATTTCAGCTTCTACTGCTCTCTACAATGGAGTAAAATTCGCGAAACTACAAAGTGGCAAAAAAACCGTGAAAAAGGGGGGAAAAAATTTCAAAGCGTGTTTGAAATTTCTTCAACGTTCTCCAAACACCAAACATTCTTGTTTCGCGAGTGTTGCAAAAACGAAGTAGCAAAGATCCCGATCAGCCGGGTAATTATCAAAACGCAATTTTCAAACAGTTAAAGGTTCATCCGTAGGTAACTGGTGCCGGAAGAAAATTAATTATCACGATTCTACGCGTAATTATCTACGCGTTTCCGGCGTATCCTTTGCGCCGTGCAACGTCCGATTCGAAATTGAGGCGTTTCTTGCGGACGTGAATTAAAACGTACGAAGACCCGGACACGAGCGGGACACGGAACGAACCCGACAGGGTTACGTGTAAATGGGCCTTAATTCGAACAATTACGGCCACTGGCTGGGAGGATCCCGTGTTCCTCTTTGTCGACGAAAAGCCTCGACTCCGCGACCTCCGGAACAATAGAGCCACCGGCGTCTACGTTTTAAATAAAAGCTTCTCCTCTTCTCGGCCGGCTGCGACGCGCGTTTATACGCCGGGAAATATTCCTCTGTTTACCGTGGCCGGGTTTAGATCGGCGCCCACCATCGAGACGCGGGTGCACTGACCAAAGGACAACAGCGTCCAGCACGTTTTCTAAACATAGAGAACCGTTCGCTGGCCGGTGAACCCCCTTTTTCTTCGACAGGATGTTGATCGTAACGGGCACAATACAGCGTTCACCCTTTGTGAAACGGCCAGAGAATTCCGGCTTCCACCCGTTCCGCGCGCACCTCGCTCCGCTTCGTAAACGTTTATCGGCAACAGCCAGACTTCCCGAACACAGGTTTCTCCCTCGTCAAAGGGATGCGCCACGGATTCACGCGATATTCCATTTTTTTTTTTTACCAGATCGACCACGCGCCGACTTTACGTCCTAACGAACGCGGTTGAAACGACCTTGGAATGTTTGAGAATTTTGAGAAGCTCCGGAACGCTAGACTCGAGTTCCTCTGCCTTTTGATCTCGTTAGATTTATAACTCTCCGGTATTTTTGGTAAGACGAACAAAATTTTGGTAAAATTCAACGATGGATGAATGGTTGAAATATCGGATGCGTTTGAAATTTTGAGAGATCCGGGGGTTTTTGCAATTTTTCGAATTTCTACGCCGAGGTTTAATTCTCCGTGTTTGAAAGAGGTTTCTAAGTTTCGTTTTCCGGAGTTGAAGAGATCTCGATAAATAGAAACGATCCACCTCCTTTAATCTTTAATTCCTGAAATGTGGGACTTATAGATAGGTGGAAATTTTGCAATTTTTCCAAATTTTACATCGAGGTTTAATCCTCGGTGCGTGAAGGAAATTTCCGCGTTTCGTTTTCCGGAATTAAGACGATTTTGATAAATAGAAACGATCCACTCCCTTTGATTTTTAATTCCTCAACCGCGGGACTTACTGATAGGTGGAAATTTTGCAATTTTTCGAATTTCTACGCCGAGGTTTAGTCCTTGGTGTTCGAAAGAGGTTTCTGTGTTTCCTTTTCCGGAATTAAGACGATTTTAATAAATAAAAACGATCCACCCCCCTTTGATCTTTAATTCCTCAACCGTGGGACTTATCGATAGGTGGAAATTTTACAATTTTTCGAATTTCTACGCCGAGGTTCAATCCTCCGTGTCCAAAAGAAATTTTCGAATTTCGTTTTTCAAAGTTGAAACGATCTCGATAAATAGAAACGATCCTTGTAAATCGCTTTGATCTTTAATTCGGCAACCGTGAGACTTATCGATAGATGGAAATTTTGCAATTTTTCTAAATTTTACANTTTTCCGGAATTAAGACGATTTTGATAAATAGAAACGATCCACTCCCTTTGATTTTTAATTCCTCAACCGCGGGACTTACTGATAGGTGGAAATTTTGCAATTTTTCGAATTTCTACGCCGAGGTTTAGTCATGTCTGAAAGAAATTTCCACGTTTCGTTTTCCAGAGTTGAGACGATATCGATAAATAGAAACGATCTTTATAAATCGCTTTGATCTTTAATTCCTCAACCGTGGGACTTATCGATAGGTGGAAAGTCTGCAATTTTTCCAAATTTTACACCGAGGTTTAGTCCTCCATGTCTGAAAGAAATTTCCGCGTTTCGTTTTCCAGAGTTGAGACGATATCGATAAATAGAAACGATCTTTGTAAATCGCTTTTATCTTCAATTCCTCAACCGTGGAACTTATCGATAGGTAGAAAGTCTGCAATTTTTCCAAATTTTACACCGAGTTTTAGTCCTCCATGTCTGAAAGAAATTACCGCGTTTCGTTTTCCAGAGTTGAGACGAAATCGATAAATAGAAACGATCTCGATAAATAGAAACGATCTTTGTAAATCGCTTTGATCTTTAATTCCTCAACCGTGGGACTTACTGATAGGTGGAAAATCTGCAATTTTTCCGAATTTTACACCGAGGTTTAATCCTCCATGTCGGGAAAGAAATTTCCGCGTTTCGTTTTCCAGAGTTGAGACGATATCGATAAATAGAAACGATCTCGATAAATAGAAACGATCTTTGTAAATCGCTTTGATCTTTAATTCGTCAACCGTGAGACTTATCGATAGGTGGAAAATCAGGGGAAAAACGGGCTGTGGAAACGCGGAAACGCGGACGCACCCCTTATCGTCGTTGGAGCAATCTGGTTAGCTTAATTCGACCGGCGAATCAGCCTCGATTCAACGTTACATACGGGCGGATCAGAAGCGAGGACCGAGCGATGGGGTCGGGGTGTTAATATTTCATCCCGTACCCCATGGCTCGTCCAGCGTCGAGCAAACACGCACACGCACGTGGCCGGCCTGTATTTATTTTATTCGACCCTCATACGTCGGTAACGAGCACCCTGTCGCCTGGAACAGTATCCCTGCTTGCTCGATCGCGTTACGTATATTTGCTTTTCGCGGCTGTTTCTGAATGAATCTATAAGAAGACGGGCTATTCCCGGTGTTAAACAGTTAGGGGTGAAAATAGATCGGCGTTGTGAAGGTGCGACCTCGTCATCGCGGTTCTTAGATAACTCAATGTCGTAACTAGCCTTTGGACGTCGATCTTGCTTCGAGAAATTTCACGGAGATCCTTATTGTCATCGCTGCGAAGATATTAGGGAATATTGATGTCCAGCAACGAATCACGAAGGGACGTTCTATAGAAATTCAGAAATTCAACGAGGAATATTGATGCCTAACAACGAATAGCGAAGGGACGTTCTACAGAAATTCAGAGAAGAGTATCGATGCCTAACAACGAATTGCAAAGGGACGTTCTATAGAAATTCACCGAGGAATATAGATGCCTAACAGCGATTTGCGAAGGAACATTGCGCGGAAATTCACCGAAGAATATCGATGCCTAACAATGAATTATAAAAGGACGTTCTACAGAAATTCAACGAGGAATATCGATGCCTAACAACGATTTGCGAAGGAACATTGCGCGGAAATTCACCGAAGAATATCGATGCCTAACAATGAATTACAAAAGGACGTTCTACAGAAATTCAACGAGGAATATCGATGCCTAACAATGAATAGCGAAGGGACGTTCTACAGAAATTCAGAGAAGAGTATCGATGCCTAACAAAGAATCACGAAGGAGATGTTGCCCACAGAAATTCACCGAAAAATATCGATGTCTAACAACGAGTCGCAAGGGACATTCGTTCTGCAGAAATTCACCGAAGAATATCGATGCCTAACAACGAATCGCGAAGGGAAATTGCGCAGAAATTTACGAAAGAGTATCCATGTTTAACAACGAATCGCGAAGGAAAGTTCCGTAGAAATTCACCGAAGAATATCGATGCCTAACAACGAATTGCAAAGGGACGTTCTATAGAAATTCACCGAGGAATATCGATGCCTAACATCGATTTGCGAAGGAACATTGCGCAGAAATTCACCGAGGAATATCGATACCTAACAACGAATTACAAAAGGACGTTCTACAGAAATTCAACGAGGAATATCGATGCCTAACAACGAATAGCGAAGGGACGTTCTACAGAAATTCAGAGAAGAGTATCGATGCCTAACAAAGAATCGCGAAAGAGATGTTCCCCAGAGAAATTCACCGAAGAATATCGGTGCCTAACAACTAATCGCGAAGAGACGTTCGTTCCGCAGAAATTCACCGAAGAATATCGATGTCCAGCAACGAATTACAAAAGGACGTTCTATAGAAATTCACCGAAGAATATCGATGCCTAACAACGAATCGCGAAGGAACATTGCGCAGAAATTCACCGAAGAATATCGATGCCTAACAACGAATCGCGAAGGGACGTTCTTTAGAAATTTACCGAAGGATATCGATGCCTAACAATGAATCGCGAACTGACGTTTCGTAGAAATTCACCGAAGATTATCGATGCCTAACAACGAATCGCGAAGGAGATATTCCACAGAAATTCACGGAAGAGTATCCATGTCTAATAACGAATCGCGAAGGAAAGTTCCATAGAAATTCACCGAGGAATATCGATGCCTAACAACGAATTACAAAAGGATGTTCTATAGAAATTTCACCGAATAATATCGATGTCTAACAACGAATCGCGAAGGAACATTGCGCAGAAATTCATCGAAGAATATCAATGCCTAACAACGAATAGCGAAGGGAAGTTCCGTAGAAATTCACTGAAGAATATCGATGCCTAACAACGAATTGCAAAAGGACGTTCTACAGAAATTCACCGAGGAATATCGATGCCTAACAACGATTTGCGAAAGAACATTGCGCAGAAATTCACCGAAGAATATCGATTCCTAACAATGAATTGCAAAGGAACATTTTATAGAAATTCAGCAAAGGATATCGATGCCTAACAACGAATCGCGAAGGAGACGTTCCACAGAAATTCACCGAGGAATATCGATGCCTAACAAGGAATCGCGAAGGGAGGTTCCACAGAAATTCACCTAAGATCGATCTGACTGTCTGCTGTTATTATCCTAGCGAAGGACGATACGTTTAACAGGCTGAAATTTTTTAAAAGCAGGACACGAAATTGACAAGAGCAGAAAATAGGGCTGTAAGTGGCACTGCGAAAACGTCGGGGAGCATAGGCGTTGATCGTGAAGAGGGGGTCTAAGTACATACTCGGAGAAACGTAATCGGGCTATTTAGAATTTAGAGAATTGGCCTGGCGCGTGGAAAATTGCGGTAAGACCGGAGAAATCGAGTAATCGACGGAAACAGCGCGATCAAAGTGGGTTATCGAGCAATTACAACGGAGCAGGGATAAATGGCGGAAGTGGCGAGGAGATTAGACACGTTGCTCGCGATGAATGATCATCGACCCCGCTGCTTTTATTCGCTCCTACGTTCGGGAACGTCGCTCCTCCGATAAGACATATCGTTGCGAAACGCGGGAAACGGCGAGAATAGTCGACGATAATTCGACGTTAATCTTGCGTCTCGCGTATAAATAACGCGGATCCCCTTTGGAAACTATGACGTTACAATCGCGTTATTCTAGGTTCCCCTAGTTAGCATCTCTTCAAAGAATCCGAAATATCACGAGCTTGAGAATCCTGAACGCTGAGAATTATACAAATTCTGATACTTGGACATACGAGTGACGCTACGACGATTTGGTTTCGGAAATAAATTCGGAAGAAATTCGAAAAAAATTCGAAAAAAATTCAGTAGAAATTTAGAAGAAATTCGAAAAAAATTCGGAAGAATTTCAGAAGAAATTCGGAAAAAATTCAGAAGAAATTTAGGAGAAATTTAGAAGAAATTCGGAAGAACTTCGAAAAAAGTTCAGAAGAAATTTAGAAGAAATTCGGAAGAACTTCGAAAAAAATTCAGAAGAAATTTAAAAGAAATTCGGAAAAAATTCAGAAGAAATTTAGAATTAAATTCGAAAGAAATTCGGAAAAATTTCAGAAGAAATTTAGAATTAAATTCGAAAGAAATTCGGAAAAAATTCAGAAGAAATTCAGAGGAAATTCAGGAGAAATTTAGAAGAAATCCAGAAGAAATTTACAAGAAATTCTGGAGGAAGGAACGACTCAATCGAAGGAAGATCCTCTCGCGATTCGGTGGATAGTATCCGGAAAGATTTGGTATCTTCGACACGAGGACATCGGTGGTATTGCCTCCTGCGCGGAGATATCATCTCTGGCTGGAGATATTATCGTCGCTGGGCTAGAAAATCGACGTGCCAGCGAACAAAGGCAGGGCTTAATGGTCTAGTAACCTCGACACCTAGACCACTGTTCGCCCACCCCTGTTTCCTCGTCACACAACCCCCGGCATTACTCTCGTAGCATTGAAAAACCCACGAAAATGATAGGAGAGCGTGTCACCGAGCCGAGGCGGGCATAGCCGCGAGATATTGCGAATTTCGAGCTTTACGCGCCTTTAAAATATTCCGAGGCCGGAACAGAGGTCGCTATCGTCTCGGCTTCTTTCCATCTTTGTATCGGAGGAATAAATTTCCACGTTTCGACGTGAAAGAGCTTGGTATTTGCAGAGTCGCGATGATAGTCGTGGAAGTAGAGTTGCCTGAACTTCCGTACTCGCGAGCATCCCTCAACGACTAGTCCGTCCCATCTTCGAAATGGAACTATCCTTCACGGTCACCGCGGTGGCCATTACGATACACATCGTTTGCCTGAGACTTCGGTCATCTGCCGCGGTATCAGAATTAGACTATTTCTCACAGTCGGCGCAGTCGTTATCAAGGCAGCTTTCCCGCAAGACGATCAGTCTCGGGTAATCTGTCACGCGCTTAAGTCTCTCCAGTCATCCGCTTCCTTTTCGCCCAATAGTTTCCAGCTTAATTGTATAATTAGACGGCTTCTCGGAGAGCAGAGAATCGCGGAGGTCCCGGGTGGTTAATTGGACCACCGTGCGCCGAGATTCTTGCAAATTTAACGATTTAACGAACGCGTTGAAAAGTTGCCTTTTCAATTTATAGCTAGAGGATTCTGCGCGGAAGAGGAAATCGTAGAGATCCAGTGGCTGAGATTCTTGTAAATTGCACGGGACGCGTCCAAAGTTAACTCGTGAATTATAGGCGATTCTACGGAATTTAAGGGTCGCGATGGAGATTTTACATAGTCCAAAGGATCGCTATCCAAATTTTACGGAGTCTAAAAGATCGCGATCTGAATTTCACGGAATCCAATGGATCATTATTTAAATTTTACGGAGCCCAAAGGATTGCGATCTAAATTCTACGGAATTCAAAAGAGCGTTAACTAAATTACTACGGAGTCCAGAGGATCGCGCTCTAAATTTCACGGAGTGCAAAGCACCGCGATCTAAAATTGACGGAATTTAATGGATAGTGATATCAATTTCACGGAGTCCAAAAGATCGTTATGTAAATTCTACGGAATTCGAAGGATCGCGATCTATATTTCACGGAATTCAAAGGATCGCGATCTAAACTTCACGTAGTCCAAATGGTTAGTATCTAAACTTTACGGAATGCAAAGGATCGCGATCTATATTTCACAGAATTCAAAGGATCGCGATCTAAATTTCACGCAGTCCAAAGGATTACTATCTAAATTCTACGCGAATTCAAAGGATAGCGATCTAAAATATGCAGAGTCCAAAGGATCGCGATTTAACTTTTACGGAGCCCTAAGGATCGCGATCTAAATTCTACGGAATTCAAAAGATCCGTTACCTAAATAACTACGGAGTCCAAAGGATCGCAATCTAAATTTTACGGAGTCAAAATCATTACCATCTAAACTTTACGGAGTCCAAAAGATCACTATCTAAACTTTACGGAATTCAATGGATCGCGATTTAAATTTCACGGAGTCCAAAGGATTACTATCTAAACTCTACGCGAATTCAAAGAATCGCCATCTAAAATATACAGAGTCCAAAGGATCGCGATTTAACTTTTACGGAGCTCTATGGACCGCGATCTAAATTCTACGGAATCCAAAGATCGTTACCTAAATTCCTACGGAGTCCAAAGGATCGCAATCTAAATTTTACGGAGTCAAAATCATTACCATCTAAACTTTACGGAGTCCAAAAGATCACTACCTAAACTTTACGGAATTCAAAGGAACGCGATCTAAAATATGCAGAGTCCAAAGGATCGCGATTTAACTTTTACGGAGCCCTAAGGACCGCGATCTAAATTCTACGGAATTCAAAGATCGTTACCTAAAGTCCAAAGGACTGCAATCTAAATTTTACGGAGGTCAAATGATAATTATCTAAACTTTACGGAGCCCAAAAGATCACTATCTAAACTTTACGGAATTCAAAGGACCGCGATCTAAATTCTGCGGAATTCAAAGATCGTTACCCAAAGTCCAAAGGACTGCAATCTAAATTTTACGGAGATCAAATGATTATTATCTAAACTTTACGGAGCCCAAAAGATCACCATCTAAACCTTACCGAATTCAAAGGATCGCGATCTAAATTTCACAGAGTCCAAAGAATCGCGCTGCAAATTTCACGAAGCCCAAAGGATCGCGGTGTGCCGAAATTCTTGCAAAGCAAACGCGACGAATTCTCGCAAAAATTGGCTCCGGTCCGCCAATTAAACGACTTCCCGCGAGAATAAAAGAGATCCTGGGGATCTCGCAGGAGCACCGTGTGCCGAAATCCTCACGAATCGTGCGCGACACGGGGGGAAAAACGGCATACGACGAAAAGAAGTGGCGAGTTGGACGCCTAGTAACGCGAAACGACTTAATTGCTTAACGACTCGGATTATGCAAATGGCGCGTCGCTCTGCCCACGCTCGTCCAACCCGTTTGTCCCGTGGATTATGACGGCGAACCGCGACTGGAGTGGCATAAACAGTAATTAACGTCGGTACGTTAAGCCTGATTATTTTACAAAGCGTAATAAATATTTTATCGCTTTGCCGACTTACGTCGAGATCGTTAACGACCCCGAAAACTCTAGCTTGCCCTAGAATCTCGCGTTTCATCCCGTTTCGTCCGTGCACCGAACTTTTTCGACAGACGAAATTGCAAATGCATGTTCACCGAGTGTCCGCTTATAAACTATTCACTCGCGTCTCGTATCACGAGATTGATTTTTCTACCTGACTAAACTATCTTTTCAGTGACAGCTTAAGTCGGATAATCGGCGTTCCGGCGTCGAAAAGTTCTGCACGTATAAAAATGGCAGCAGGACGACGCGAGGGAGGAGGGCGTCGGATCAGCATGTTCGTTATTTCTTAAAGATACCATCGCGTGTAGCAGCGTCGTTTGCGATCCTCCCGAGAGACGGGGAATCAGCGGCGCGATTTTTATTCACTTTCCAGCAGCGCTTTTTCCCTCCACGGACAGAGATTGAGCCGTAAAAACCGGCCGCGCCTCACCGCCCTATAAATCTGCCACACGTCTAAAAATCCGCCTGCCTATAAATACTCGTACGCTACGATGACTTCAAATGGATCGTTTCGCCCCGGTCCTTTGCCCACCTACCCTTTCACGTGTCGACTCTTCCACTTTCCTTCCCTGACCACGCCTAAATCGCGACTAAACAAGCTATGGAATCGTCCACTACACGTGAAAACGCGATTCGAAGAAGGTAGGTTGGAATTTTTACTTCGTCTTTCACCGTGAAAAATATTGCGGAGATATATACGCATGTGTTTTATTTATTTTTCTTTCTTCGCGGTTTAGAACTAGATGGAATAGTTTAAAATTAGAGATAGCAGTTAACATCGCAGTAGTCGTAGATATTAATTTTTTGTCCACTTACCGTTTAACGCGTTGACTGTTTGATTTTCTTTCCCTGTCCACACCTAAATCGCGACTAAACAAGCTATGGAATCGTCCACCATCCGCGAAAACGCGATTCCAAGAAGGCACGTTGGAATTTTTACTTCGTCTTTCTTCGTGAAAAATATTGCGAAGATATATACGCATGTGTTTCATTTATTTTTCTTTCTTCGCGGTTTAGGACTAGATGGTATATTATAAAATAAGAGATAGCAGTGAACATCGCAGAAGTTGTAGATATTAATTCTTTGTCCACCTACCGTTTCACGCGTCGATTCTTCAATTTTTTTCCCTGTCCACGCCTAAATCGCGACTAAACAAGCTATGGAATCGTCCACCATCCGCGAAAAAGCGATTCGAAGAAGGCACGTTGGAATTTTTACTTCGTCTTTCTGCATGAAAAGTATTGCGAAGATTTAGACGCATGTGTTTCACTTATTTTTCTTTCTTCGCGGTTTAGGTCTAGATGGAATAGCTTAAAATTTTTAGATGGAATAGTTTAAAATTAGAGATAGAAGTTAACATCGCAGTAATTGTAGATATTAATCTTTTGTCCACCTACCGTTTCACGCATCGATTCTTTCATTTTTGTTCCCCGTCCACATCTAAATCGCGACTAAACAAGCTAAGGAACTGTTCACTATCCGCGAAAATGCGATACGAAGAAGGCACGTTGGAATTTTTACTTCGTCTTTCTCTGTGAAAAATATTGCCAAGATTTATACGCATGGGTTTCATTTATTTTTCTTTCTTCGCGGTTTAGGACTAGATGGTATAGCTTAAAATAAGAAATATAAGAGATAACAATTAACATCGCAGTAGTCGTAGATATTAATCCTCTGCCCAATTACCGTTTCATACGTCAACTCTTCCACTTTTCTTCCCTGTCCACGCCTAAATCGCGACTAAACAAGCTATGGAATCGTCCACCATCCGCGAAAACGCGATTCAAAGAAGGTAGGTTGGAATTTTTACTTCGTCTTTCTCCGTGAAAAATATTGCGAAGATTTAGACGCATGTGTTTCACTTATTTTTCTTTCTTCGCGGTTTAGGACTAGATGGAATAGTTTAAAATTAGAGGTAGCAGTTAACATCGCAGTAGTTGTAGATATTAATCCTTTGTCCACCTACCGTTTCACGTATCGATTCTTTGATTTTTGTTCCCTGTACACATCTAAATCGCGACTAAACAAGCTAAGAAACTGTTCACCATCCACGAAAATGCGATACGAAGGAGGCACGTTGGAATTTTTCGTCTTTCTGCATGAAAAATATGATCAAGATGTATGCGTATGTGTTTTATTTATTTTCCTTTCTTCGCGTTTTAGCGCTTTGCACTCGACGATTTTTTGAGCTACAAAAGAGTAGAAATTTACAGATTTTCTGCTATAAAACCGACGTTATTTGTTTCGAATGGTAAATAAAGAATCGTATAATAACTATCACGTAAAATTATTAGGTCGTTCCATAAATTCGTTCGCGGTGATATTTACATTCCTCGTCACAATTTATAAACTATATCGATGATTAACGTCTTTGCCAACGAAATAGGAAGAAGTCGTAGAACAAAAGGGCGACTAAATTTTTTCTTAACATTTAAAGGTTTATTCGACGTATAATTTTAAATGGTAAAAGTAAAAACCGGAACGAATTTATGGGACGACCTAATA
>NIJG01000055.1:362217-377516 GCA_002201625.1 Euglossa dilemma | reverse complement strand
TATTATTACCGTAAGTTTTCATAAAATCAAATAAAGCGATATTAATTATGCATCTTTTCTCGCTCTGGAAATGAAGCACTTAATTTCCTAAAAATCCGTCGACTTACTGGTCATAGTATTAGAAAAATGCGATCGTTCGTTAAGGGTGAAAATTAAAATTATAATTTAGACGATTGGATCACAATTTCATGTTTCCTTTAAAATAAAACCGTCGCACCCAGGTCAAGATAGCTACCAATTTGCGTGGTAGTCAATGGGTTAAGTAAAATCTTTGAAATAAGAGAATTTTATAGAACATCCGACCTCGTCTTTTCTTTCCTTTTCTAAATTCTTCTCCGTTTTAATATCACCCGTCTAAAGGTTTAAGGATGAGGAGGCCACGCAGTTGGCGTACGGTTATTGCTAAAAATTGGATTGCCGAGTATTCCAACGAAGTGAAGCCGGTTTAAGAGCGTTATGGTGGATTCACGCCCACACAAAAATCGTCTATTAGCACTCGCACGAGGGTCGACGTGGCGTGTCCTCTTAAAGTTCTAAAGCTTCGGTGCAACGCCTGGTTCGTTTATAATGTAAAACTGGAAGCCTTTGAGGCAGTCTTTTCATTAACCAAACGCGGGAATCTTTGAGGAAGAGAGTAAGCGTTTCCTTATGAACTCCGGCCAGAGGCCTTTAACGTGCTGCTACGTTTTATCACGGGTCAAAGTTATAATTCCCTAACGTGGCCGGTGTATTAATCCTGCCGTAGGAAAGATACGCTTCGGTGTCTAATTTCCTTGTTCCTCGCGATATAGAAAGGAACCTCGCATTTTCCGATAATTCGACAACGAATGATCATCCACGTTGGAAACGGAGAAACATTCGCAAAAGTTAAAGGAACCTCGCATTTTTCAATAATTCGACAACGAACGATCATGCACGTTGAAAACGAAGAAACATTCGCAAAAGTTGAAGGAACCTTGTATCTTCCAACAATTCAATATCGAACGATCATGCACGTTGGAAACGGAGAAACATTCGCAAAAGTTAAAGGAACCTCGCATCTTTCAATAATTCGACAACGAACGATCATGCACGTTGAAAACGGAGAAACATTCGCAAAAGTTAAAGGAACCTCGCATCTTTCAATAATTCGACAACGAACGATCATGCAAGTTGAAAACGAAGAAACATTCGCAAAAGTTAAAGGAACCTCGCATCTTCCAACAATTCAACAACGAACGATCACTTCCGTTGAAAAAGAAGAAACATTCGAAAAAACCAATGAAATCTCGTATCTTCTAAGAATTCGATAACGAATGATCATGCTCGTTGAAAACGAAGAAATATTCGCAAAAGTTAAAGGAATCTCGCATCTTCCAACAATTCAACAACGAATAATCATGCTCGTTGAAAACGAAGAAACATTCGCAAAAACCAAAGGAACCTCGCATCTTCCAACAATTCAACAACGAACGATCACCCTCGTTGAAAACGAAGAAACATACGCAAAAGTTAAAGGAACCTCGCATCTTCCTACAATTCGGCAACGAACGATCACTTCTGTTGGAAACGGAGAAACATTCGCAAAAATTAAAGAAACCTCGCATCTTCCAACAATTCGACAACGAACGATCGCTTCCGTTGGAAACGAAGAAACATTCGCAAAAGTTAAAGGGTGATGCGAGGAATTCAATTAAATTCCCGTCCTGCCTCGAGACGAAAATATAAAATTGGAAGAGTCAGCTCGACAGAAATCCTCGCGAAGGCTGGATGCAGCAAGCGTTCCTAAAAATGAAAACAAAGCGGGTGGTCCGAGTAGGTTCGAGGGAATTTCGACGACGCGCGACTATCCTCCGTTCACCGTGGAATTGCAGCACAGCACGAATCAAAGTTCAATTTATATTTATGAATAGTTTCGGCCGGAAGCCACAGCGTAGACCAGCATCCGGCGCGCGTGTAGTCCAGTTTTCGAGGGTCGGGGTGAAACGATGAGATCATTCGCGTTTGCTCCAGTGAATCATCGTCTGGACCGCCGATCAGCGCCGGCTGTTGCAGCGAATTTCGCGAAAGGGCCGCGATATACCGTGAATTTCCCCGATTCAGTGTACACCGAATTAATATTCCTCCGCGACAGGAACGCTAAACGAAATGAACGGAACCGCGAAGAATTATATAAACATCCCGCTCTTCCAGGAAAAACACCGGCAAAATATCCTTAAAAGAAAAACAACAACCACGAGTACTCTCGCGACAACTCCGACAAACAGTATAATTAAAAAAATTACGAGTCTTCGACGCATTGCACGATTGATCGATTCGCGCCATTCCAGGATATAAACGTTGCAAAAAAGCCTCGAGTAATCATAAACATTCGCTATTTTATTTATTCGCGATTTTATCAAGAATTCAAATTACCTCTGTCTCTTTTCTTCAATCTAAAACATCTCCAAACCAATCCGCAACGTGTTCTATCGGTTGATTCTTATCTCACCGTCATACGAACCTTCCAGTGATTATAAATATTCGTCATACCGATTAGCGAGAACTTGCCTCTACCAGGAAAAGTGTTTAACCAGTTAAGTATGTTTGACGACAATATCCGTCATGGAGATATGGCAAAATTTTGTGTCATGACGACTATATCCGTCATGCGTAAAATTTTGTTACAATTTGATATTTAAATTGTAATTTTGAGGAAAACTAAATTACATTAGTAAAGTTTAAAACGTTTCGGTCAACACGAAATAAAAAAAAAACAAATGAAAATTATAAATAATTTTAGTTGGATTTATAACTAATATAACTATATTAGGACATATAACTATATATAAGAGGGGTGTTTTGTAAAGAGGTCGCCACACTTAACTGGTTAACACTAGAACAACCCAAGGAGAGTAGAAGTAAAACTACAAAAGATTTTGTCTTGAAATTTTATTTAATATTTTACAATAACGCTATGACTTTTTCTAAATTCATGTATTTAATAATATAAATTATTTTCATCTCTCACTTTTCTGATATACATATGTCATGTACCTATATATATCAACAGATCAAAAGTCGTTATTTTTAACAGATTGAATGCCACGCCAATTTTACCGAGATTGTCCGTCGCGCCACGATGAATTTTCTATTTAGGGATACATATAATGTTAAAATATTATCTGCAATAGATAAGTTACAGCGTATAAACACGTTTGGCATGTTAATTGCGGCGGGGGTCACTGGTGACCCCCGTGGCGTTGGAGAACGATTTCGCGCAATCGTCAATTACCTCAAATTGATTCTTCGCGTTGTTCAGCAATAGTGTCACGATCTTAATATTTTCTAGTAGTGTTAACACATTGAACGCCCAGCGTAAAATGATGGATGGCCCACGTTGTTTCTTTACGTTTTTTATTTTTTTATTTTTGACGGGTCCTGTAAATCTAGTGTTAAGGATCGAAGCCAACGATGAAGAGGAACCCGGCGACGACGGATCTTGCTTATGGACACGATCGAGTTCGATCGCGTGTTTATCGTGACCGTCCTCCTTCTTTGAGAGGATGGCACGCGAGGAGTCTCCGGCTCGCGAAATTCCGGACGCGTCCTTGGACGACTCGCATAATAGACCGAGGGACATAAAAGGCCGCGAGAGGAGGAACGGCGCCGGGCAATCTTCCAATTCCGCCTGGACAACATCGGGGACACGTCCTCCCGCGTTAAGCCGCGTCTTCATTCCGCCGTTCATTATTCGCACGCACCGCCGCAAAGGTTTGCGGGGTCAGCCCGTGGTCAACGCGTTCCAAGTCACTTGGAACCAGTCCATCGGCAAGATCGATCGATGCTGCGAGCAAAGTCTGCGACTCTTCTAGTTTCTTGTCTCTTCTTGCCGATTTTTGGCACCTCGCAGGATCAGTATTCCTCGAGTCTTCGATTGAGGTGTCGAAATCCTTGCATACGCTCCTATGAGAACTCACAGGCGTCAAACTTTGTGATAAATTTGTTTTTCTTCAGAGGTCGAAGGGTTTTGATGTATTTTAAGTCCAGGAATTTCTAGATATGGAATTTTTCTTAGGTTATAGTCCTCGAAAGCTTTGATTTTTCGACACATTGACGTTGTTTTATGTTGCAGTTCTGGAAATTTTAATTTTTTCGCAGATCGTTATCGTTAACGATTCTGGGGTATTTTACGAACGTTTTAATACGTTTTAAGTCGAGGAATTCCTAGATATGGAGTTTTTATTGTCTATAGTCCTCGAAAGCTTTGATTTTTGAACGCATCGATGTTCTTTTAAATCATAATTTTAGAAATTTAAATTTTCTTGCAGATCATTATCGTTAACGATTCTGGTGTATTTTACGGATGTTTTAATACGTTTTAAGTCGAGGAATTCCTAGATATGAATTTTTCATAGCCTATAGTTTTCGAAATCCTCGATTTTTAAGTCACAGATCTAAAAATTTCTACTTCCTCGCAGACCGTTATCGTTAACGATTCTCGTGTATTTTACGAACGTTTTAATACGGTTTAAGTCGAGGAATTCCTAGATATGGATTTTTTATTGTCTATAGTCCTCGAAAGCTTTGATTTTTGAACGCATCGATGTTCTTTTAAGTCATAGTTTTAGAAATTTAAATTTCCTTGCAGATCATTATCGTTAACGATTCTGGTGTATTTTACGGACGTTTTAATACGTTTTAAGTCGAGGAATTCCTAGATATGGATTTTTTATTGTCTATAGTCCTCGAAAGCTTTGATTTTTGAACGCATCGATGTTCTTTTAAGTCATAGTTTTAGAAATTTAAATTTCCTTGCAGATCATTATCGTTAACGATTCTGGTGTATTTTACGGACGTTTTAATACGTTTTAAGTCGATGAATTCCTAGATATTGATTTTTTCATACCCTATAATCCTCGAAAACTTTGATTTTTGGATGTATTGACGTTATTTTAAGTCACAATTCTGGAAATTTTTATTTCTTTGCAGACCGTTATTGTTAACGATTCTGATGTATTTTACGGACGTTTTAATACGTTTTAAGTCGAGGAATTCCTAGATATGAATTTTTTCATAGCCTATAGTTTTCGAAATCCTCGATTTTTAAGTCACAGATCTGAAAATTTCTACTTCCTCGCAGACCGTTATCGTTAATGATTCTCGTGTATTTTACGAAGGTTTTAATACGTTTTAAGTCTAGGAATCTCTAGATATGAATTTTTCATAGCCTATAATCCACGAAATCATCGATTTTTGAACGCATCGATGTTCTTTCAAGTCACGGTTCTGTAAATTTTAATTTCCTCGCAGACCGTTACCATTAACGATTCTGGTCTATTTCAAGTCTAGGAATCTCTAAATATTGATTTCTTCATAACCTATAATCCTCGAAATCTTCGATTTTTGAACGCATCGACGATCTCTTAACTCTCAGTTCTGTAAATTTTAATTTCCTCGTAGACCGTTACCATTAACGATTCTGGTCTATGTCCAGGAATCTATAGATATTGATTTCTTCATAACCTATAATCCTCGAAATCTTCGATTTTTGAACGCATCGACGATCTTTTAACTCTCAGTTTTGTAAATTTTTTAATTTCCTCGCAGACCGTTATCATTAACGATTCTGGTCTATTTTAAGTCCAGAAGTCTCTAGATATGGATTTCTTCATAACCTATAGTCCTCGAAATCTTCGATTTTTGAACGCACCGACACTCTTGTAAATTTTAACTCTTTGCACTCGAGAGGCGACTGTCAGTCACCAGAAAATTTTGAAGACCCATACTAATTAATACATCAAATTTAAGATAATACTAGAATATACGAGACATCGAAATGAAATAATTTTGCGTGTTAATTATTACACGATTCTTTGTTTACCAGTAAAAAAAAAAATAACGTCAGTTTTCTAGCAGAAAATCTGTAAATTTCTACTCTTCTGGCGCCAAAAAATCATCGAGTGCAAAGTGTTAATTTTCTCACAGACCGTTATCATTAACGATTCCGGTCTATTTTACGAAGCTTCGTAGACCTGTGAAGTTCTCAAGCCATCGGCTTCGACCCGTCCCTCCGGAGCCCCGGAAACCGTCATACTCGTGAGAAAGCTAATCCGAATCTAAGACCCAATCTACGTCGGCGGTGGATCGCGGCGTGGATCCTCGTGAAGAAGGATCGATCGGTGGAACTGCAGCCTGTTCCACTCGAATCTCCCTAAAAAAAGGCAAGTCTCCGTCTAGCCTGGAGGAGCGGAAAGGGAGTAAAGGGAGAGCCGGGGATTATGCGTGCGCGGGAAACCGTATCGATCACGTCGTTGGAGTCGGAAAGTGGCCGCGGGGGTGAAATGCAAGAAAGAAGGGAGAGACTAGCATAATTCCGAGACCCTTTGAGCTGCTCCATCGAGTAGGACGGGACCGCGTGATAGACGGTTTATATCTGGTTAGAAAGGGACGGTGAGACGGGAAGGAAAAGAACAGTCGCGCGATTATCGAACGCGGTTCTGTCCCGAGGAAGCGGATGTAAAAATAAAATGGAAGGAGAAGCCGGGGTGAAACGATAATGGCAGACGCGAATAACGCGGCGGTGGTCTGGCAGGCATGTGAACCAGGATGAAGAACTCTAGCCAGCAAACTCCTCCGCGAGAGACTTATCTCGCTAACGAGGCTTGACCATCTTGATCATAGACGGTTCGCGGATCTTTTCAGCTGACCTTCTTACCCTCTGCACGACCCCACACACGTCCACCGAGGTCTATCCTCAGCCAATTCCAACGCGACATCTCCCGTTCGCTTCGGACCAGTCAATGGTTCCAGGGACGAATGCAAGGCGGCGGGTAATTTCAGGGTAGATTAGGCGTGTCTAACAATGTCTCACGAGAGATTTCCACCGAGTACGCGCGATTGAATCCTTTAGACGAAAGATCAAGTCAGCGAAGGTATCGAAACTTGGAAATATTCATATGGGAAAATTCTAGTTTACAAGGTAGCTTACGGAAGAATCTCGTACCGCGAAACATACTTATCCTACGTTATAAGATGATTATATTAACACTTAGCCGACCGCACACGCCACAGAGACCTGTAGATTTTCCACCGTGCTTGGAAAAGCCAAACTGCGCTTTCCACCGCGCATTTTTCTGAGGTAGTACGGACTGAAATTCCCTATTTGAAATGAAAAACGTCCGAAAATTATTTATGTGATCAATTATATCTTACGGTAACAATTTCGTTCGACGTTTTCACATATTGCTTATACAAAATTCGAAATGAAAAGTTTATAATAATTATTTTGTAATGGTTATTCTAAAAGGATAGGTAATAGAGAAAATTAAGGACAGTAAAGATGACGGATAAATAACGTAAGCTAAGTGTTCTATTAAAATAATTTTATCGCTGGTAGAGGCATCCGGAAATCCCGAATATAAAGTGCCGTAATAATGGGTAATAAAAGACTTCAAAAATTAGTGCATGTTATTATAATTATGTTGTACTCTATAGAAATAAGGAGTTCTATAGAGAAAGAAGCGTTCCTCAGATCAAAATGGTAGATCTACCCGATCGATCGTTAATCCTTTGTTGACGAATGTCATAACATACACGGAAGTTTTTTAATTTTTCTAAATAAAAGTTGCATAGAATACAACGAAAAATAATTTTTCCATTGTCACCGATGTCACAGACATTTTTTAATTCGGAGAATTATCATCGAATTATTATTTTAAATCATTTAGTATACACCGAATGTATCGTTACCGTCGTTTCTCGTCTACAAAGCTCTTTTGCTACGTCACGAGTTGTAACCATAGCTATGGTAGACTATGGGAAAGTAGTTTCTCGTATCTTTGAAATATTCACACCGAATTATACAGAGGTCTGTTTTATTCGAGAGAAAAATTCCATTCCACACCGTGAGATAGCTCTATCAGGTCAAAGGAAAAGTATCTCTCCTGCATCGAAGAAAAATCGAACTGTTGTTCGCAGGAAGACTGCAGGAGGTTGTAAAAATTCGACGTCGCTTTGGAGAAAGATTTTAGCTTCGGGTAGAACTGGCTGGTGCGGATGGTGGGACGAAAGGAAGCTACAGGAGCATGGTCCACGTAGCATGTGTTCGTATCACCTGCCCCGCAGTTGCCAGCCGAGTTGCAGCTGCACGCGTGCAACGATACACGGGCACAAAGAGAGGCCCAGGAATCCGGCCGTGCTTTCGGTATGTAACCGGAATGCAAGGGGAAACCGGGGAAAAAGGAAGACGAGGAACCGACGAAAGAATCGAGCGAGATTATCGTGCGCCAGAACGAGCTTTCTCCTTCTTTTCTGCGCGCCGGTTAATCTGCCGCGGATCTACCGAAACGAGGAAGCCTCTCTCAAGATTTCAATTTCCGACCTGCGATTCTTCAGACGCGCAGCAAACGAAGATGAATCTCTCCTCCAGAGGTAGGCTCCACTTGTTAACTTTAATTAGATGAACGATACGGAAGCACGGGTTACCGTTGTGATTCGCTGAAATCGCGATTCAAAATGTTATTTTTAAATTCGCGACGATTACGACGAAAATACCAGATGAATATACGAAGTAAAATAATTCGAAAGGAAAGAGCGGAGATTATCGAAGATGTTGTGGTCCTGGCCGAAGGTTTATTTCCTGAAATCGCGTTTCGAAATATTATTTTTAAATTCGCCATACTTACGACGAAAATACGAGACGAATATACGAAATAAAATAATTCGAAACGAAAGAGTGGATATTATTGAAGACGTGGCTTAATTCCTTTTACTTCAGAGGCTGATTTTAATTTAGCGAAATTATAAAGGTCGGTGGTCAATTTTTAACTCCTTCGCGAATTTTAAGTCAACCTTAAGACGGTTTCCCGTTTAACTCACTAGCGCCACCATGGTCCATATCTGCAATAAGCGTGATTTAAACGTTGCATATAAAGTAAAAACGTACTTTTTAAAGAAATATCACAGTATCAGAGATAATTTGAGACAACGGAGTAGCAATACCAAAAGTGGATGCGTTATGAAGTAACATAATTCGAAACGAAAGAGTGAAGATTATCAAAGACGTGGCTCAATCCTTTCTATTTAACAGGGAGATTTCAATTTAACAAAATTATAAAGGTCGGTGGTCAATTTTTAAGTATTTTACGAATTTTAAGACAACCTTAAGACGGTTTCCCGTTTAACTCACTAGCGCCACCACGGTCCATATTTGCAATAAGCGTGATTTAAACGTTGCATATAAAGTAAAATCTTATTTTTTAAAGAAATATCACAGTATCAGAGATAATTTGAGCAACGGATTAGCATTACCAAAAGTGGATGCGTTATGAAATAAAATAACTCGAAACGAAAGAGTGGAGATTACCAAAGACGTAGCTCAATCCTTTCTACTTAAGAGGCTGATTTTAATTTAGCGAAATTATATAGATCGGTGGTCAATTTTTAATTCTTTCGCGAGTTTTAAGACAGCCTTAAGACGGCATCCCGTTTAACTCACTAGCGCCACCAGGATCCGTATCTTCGATAAGCATGATATGAACGTTGTATGCGAAATAAAAACGTAATATAAAAAAAAATATCAGTATTGGAGGTAGCTTAGGAGGAACGCAGTAGCATTTCCAAAAGTGGATGCGTTATGAAATAAAATAATTCAAAACGAAAGAGTGGAGATTATCGAAGACGTGGCTTAATCCTTTCTACTTAAGAGAGTGATTTCAATTTAGCGAAATTATAAAGATCGGTGGTCAATTTTTAACTATTTTACGAGTTTTAAGACAGTCTTAATCCTTTCCACTTAAGAGGCTGATTTTAATTTAGCGAAATTATAAAGATCGATGGTCAATTTTTAACTATTTTACGAGTTTTAAGACAGCCTTAAGACGGCTTCCCGTTTAACTCACTAGCGCCACCACAGTCCGTATCTCCAATAAACGTGATTTGAACGTTACATATAAAGTAAAAACGTACTTTATAAAGAAATATCACAGTATCGGAGGTAATTTGAGACAACGGAGTAGCATTGCCAGCAGCAGATACGTTAATAACGAGTTATCCTGGATGCCAAGAGTGTCGTCCGATCGCGAAGAAAAAATCTGTCGAACACGAGTGATCGGCGCGAATCGGGCGGACGAAAAAGTCGTTTTTCGCGCAAGAACGCGAGGACAGAGGGGTGAGGATGGGCGAAGAGGGGCAGGAGCCGTTGGAGAAGGTTCGGTCGAGGACCTACCTGGGCAAGCAAGGTGCATTCTTCGGCCAGCAACCCACGCGCCTCCTTCGCCATATCAAAGGGGCCGATGTTTCACGAGCACGCACCAACACCACCCTCTTCCCTTCCACTTGCGTGCGCCACCCTCGCGTCTACAGTGTCGTCAAATATCTCACGGTGGCATCTCTTTATGCCTGCGACCTTTTTTCCCCAGTGAATCGGTATACTTTCGCGGCCGAAGTACGTGTAACTACGGAATCGTTCGACGAGCAAAGATCGACGAAAGAAAAGGAACTCGAAGGATCCGAGAATTTACGAGAGTATCGCAAGACCTACTTCAGATACGTTTGTGTCTTTTTTCGTCTTTCGCCTAATTTGCGTTCTTCGAAGGAAAATTAGTAAATTAGTAAATATCGAGATGGTTTTGTAAATAAATGATTCAAGGAAAGAAGGACTCGAAGTCTTGTGTCACGAGAAACTTAGAGTAATTAGCAAGGATTCGAGACAAAACGATCGGAGAATTTACGAGAATACTGCAAGGCCTACTTTGGACACCTCTCGATCTCCTTTCATGTTTCGTCTAATTTGCATTCTTCGAAGGAAGATTTGTAATAATCGAAATGGCTTTAGAAATAAATGATCCAAGTTTTCGCCAGTGAATCGGTATTCTTTCGCGACCGAAGTACATGTAACTATGGAATCGTTCGATGACCGAAGATCGACAAAAGAAAATGAACTCGAAGGATTCGAGACAAAACGATCGGAGAATTTACGAGAATATTTCAAAGCCTACTTCGGACACCTCTCGATCTCCTTTCATGTTTCGTCTAATTTGCATTCTTCGAAGGAAGATTTGTAATAATCGAAATGGCTCTAGAAATAAATGATCCTAGCATTTGTTAGTGAATCCGTATACTTTCGCGGCCGAAGTACGTGTAACTACGGAATCATTCGACGAGCAAGGATCGACGAAAGATAAAGAACTCGAAGGATTCGAGACAAAACGATTGCAAGACCTATTTCAGACATCTCTGAGTTTCCTTTCATCTTTCGTCTAATTTGCATTCTTCGAAGGAAAATTTGTAATAATCAAAATGACTCTAGAAATAAATTATTCAGACTTTCGCCAGTGAATCCGTATACATTCGCGACCGAAGTATGTGTAACTACGGAATCGTTTGATGACCGAAGATCGACGAAGAAAAAGAGACTCGAAGGATCCGAGACAAAACGATCGAAGAATTTACGAAAGTGTCGAAAGACCTACTTTGGACACGTTTGTGTCTCCTTTCATCTTTCGCCTAATTTGGATTCTTCGAAGGAAAATTTGTAATAATCGAAATGGCTCTAGAAATAAATGATTCAAGCTTTCGCCAGTGAATCGGTTTACTTTCGCGTCCGAAGTACGTGTAACTGCGAAATCCAAATATCTCACAGTGGCATCTCTTTATGGCTACGATCTTTTTTCCCCAGTGAATCGGTATACTTTCGCGGCCAAAGTACGTGTAACTATGGAATCATTCGATGTCCGAAGATCGACAAAAGAAAAGGAACTCGAAGGAGTCGAGACAAAACGATCGCAAGACCTATTTCGGACACCTCTGGATCTTCTTTCATCTTTTGCGTAATTTGCTTTCTTCGAAGGAAAATTTACTAATTTACTTATTTACTTATTTACTAATATCGAAATGGCTTTAGAAATAAATGATCCAAGCTTTCGCCAGTGAATTCGTATACTTTCGCGGCCGAAGTACGAGTAATCACGAAATCGTTCGACGATCAAGGATCGACGAAAGAAAAGGAACTCGAGGCATCCGAGATAAAACGATCGGAGAATTTACAAGAGTGTCGCAAGATATATTTCGGACACCTCTGGGTCTTCTTTCATCTTTTTCGTAATTTGTGTTTTTCGAAGGACAATTAGTAAATATCGAAATGGCTTTATATAAAATAAATGATCCAAACTTTCACCAGTGAATCCGTATACTTTCGCGATCGAAATACATGTAACTACAGAATTGTTCGACGACCAAAGATCGACGAAAGAAAAGGGACTCGAAGGATCCGAGACAAAACGATCGGAGAATTTACAAAATCATTTCAAGATCTACTTCGGACACCTCTCGATCTCCTTTCATCTTTCGTCTAATTTGCATTCTTCGAAAGATAATTCGTAAAAATCGAAATCGTCCTAGAAATAAATAATCCAAGAAAAGAAGGACTTCAAGTCTTGTGTCTCGAGAAACATAGAGCAATTAGCAAGGATCCGAGACAAAACGATTGGAGAATTTACGAGAGTATCGCAAGGATTACTTCAGATACGTCTGTGTCTTCTTTCATCTTTGCCTAATTTGCATTCTTCGAAGGAAAATTCGTAAAAATCGAAATTGACCTAGAAATAAATAATTCAAGAAAAGAAAGACTTCAAGTCTGGTGTCTCAAGAAATTTAGAGCAATTAGCAAGGATCCGAAACAAAACGATCTGAGAATTTAGGAGAATATTTCAAAACCTACTTCGGACACCTCTGTGTCTTCTTTCATCTTTCGCCTAATTTACATTCTTCGAAGGAAAATTCGTAAAAATCAAAATCGCCCTAGAAACAAACGATCTAAACTTTCGCCAGTGAATCGGTATATTTTCGCAACCGAAGTACGTGTAACTACGGAATCGTTTGATGAGCAAGGATCGACGAAAGAAAAGGAACTCGAAGGATCCGAGACAAAACGATCGGAAGACCTACTTCGGACATCTCCGTGTCCCCTTTCATGTTTCGCCAATTTTACATTCTTCGAAGGAAAATTCGTAAAAATCTAAATCGCCCTAGAAATAAACGATCCAAGAAAAGAAGGAGTCTCGTGTCTCTCGAGAGCAGAATTTGCATCGGAACTCGCGTTTAGTCGGTGGAATTACGAAAGAGATATTTAATACACGAGGCGACAATCGTTGTTGCATTGGAACTCTCGTTTGATCGAGAGAATTACGAAAGAGATATTTAGCATGCGAAGCGACAATCGTTCCGTTGGAATGGCGCGCGGTAATAAAACGAGCTTATCGGTAAAATCTGCGTTCGTGATCCAAGATATGGTATCGATGTTAACGCTGGCATTATGCTCGCGGGGGGTGAAACCAGGGGAAGCTAGCACGTGCGAACGCGTGTGTAACAACGCGAAAATCATTGGGAACGCGTGCGTGCACCTTTCATAATGATCGCGTCCAGCCTGGTTTCCACGGCGCAATTTCAGGCACGCATTCGCCTATCTTTTCTCGGTATCGACGCGCGTTAACATTCGGCCAATTACGGTTGAAGTTCGACCGGGAACGTCCGCAAAGGGAAATTCCCCGATTATTCGGGATTCATTCGGGATTCGGGAATAATCGAGTGCCGGTCGTCGATCGAGCCTCGCTATTGCTATTAAAACTCGAGGATCCAGCGTCGGCCATATTCGGTCCGATTGCCGCTTTAAAATATCCTCTACCCCATGGCTGGTCATAAATAGATTGCACGCCCAGCTTTCCAGCTTTTATTCCATTACGCCGGCCCGAAAAATTGCTACTTCCCAGAGAGACAGAGAGAAATTTCGCTCGATTCATGTAGGATCGACGTAGGATCGATGTAGTATTGTCGTAGAATCGACGTCGGTTCTAGGGAACCCTAGGAACTCCCTAGACGAGCGTTGGGATGGCTGCT
The DNA here is from genome assembly GCA_002201625.1 of Euglossa dilemma. Taxonomy (NCBI): domain Eukaryota; kingdom Metazoa; phylum Arthropoda; class Insecta; order Hymenoptera; family Apidae; genus Euglossa; species Euglossa dilemma. The sequence continues at coordinate 363,662 of NIJG01000055.1, read as the reverse complement.
CGAATTTCATGTAGACCTCTAACGATATCGAATTGGCGGTTAAGCGCGGAGAAAAGAGATAACAGGCAGATTTCAGGGTACTCAAACAGAATGAGCCCGATTGGATAAGCATAATTAAATCGATGGTTTGTCGAAGGCGGGAAGATCGATTGGTAGACAGCCGCATCAGGGCGCGTAAATAATTTCCCGGTGCAGCAAGTATCGCGCTGAACAAACGCTGACAGACGGTTCGCGTTGATATTTGCACCTGTACAAATATGCGCTTTCAATCGGCAATCAGCGGATCGTGCGAAACGCCGTGGCACACACGTACCGATCGAAAGAGAGCTCTTCGACTTCGAGCTTGCGGCAGAAAAAGAGGCAAACAGGGAAAAGAAAACGAAACGACGACGCTCGAGGTCTTTGTGCGAGTCGGAGTCGACAGCCTCGTGGAAATTAAACACCATAGCAGAGGTGAACGGGGTTTGGAAAATCGGTATGAAGAGGTAATCTAAGAAATTAGCAACCGTTGCGAATCGATTACCGCTCATTTACTCCTCTTCGTCCGTTATTAAACGATCATCTTTTCCTATTCCATTGAAGATAAATATCTAAATGAAAAACAAGAAGCAGGAAGAGATCGAGGGAAAGGATGTACAATCGAAATTAACTATCCTCGCGAATCGATTAATTAACCCTCTTCGCCCTCTTTTATACCCGTTATTAATCAATTATGACTCCGAGATGCTACTCCACTGATAATATTTTAATCGCGCATAAAATACACGCGTTTACGTTGAAAACTCGTGCTGAAGGAATAATTTCCGGCTTCAGCTTTTGGAATTTAGCTGAATTTAATTTGTTTCACGGTTTATAGAAAGTTATTTGGCGAATTGGGAATTACGTACGTGTCAATGGTTAGGAATAAATTTCGAATTTTTAGGGTTTAATGTAACCACAATTCGATCCGATTCTATAACACTATTTTAGGTTAACATTATTTAATCATTTCTCCAGATTTATATTTTTGACTTTTGGAACAGGTGTTGAATTAATTCAGTGATATCATTTTCCTCCAGCTCATCCTGGCTTTAAAAATGTGCATATGGAATACCTATTTCTACCATCAAGTGTCTTTTGACACTTTAAGGATTTAATTTTAAACCGATTTACATATAAATATCAACACCATTTTGCAGCATCATATCAATTGTAATCTGATTAGGGAATCCTAATTTCAGTTGTAACGGAAGATACTTTGATATTTATTTTTTTTTCGCCATGTTGCATTTTACTGTAGATCATTGCATTGACTTGTTATAAAAAAATTGAATAAATTCGTGAAAAATTTGAAAAACAGATTGTTGAAATTAGCATTACAGGTAAGTAAGCAGTAAAATTGTTTGTAATACTGGTAATTATTTCTATTTCTTATCTTTTCTTTACGAAAAAAACATAAATAACCT
>NIJG01000055.1:346332-356810 GCA_002201625.1 Euglossa dilemma | reverse complement strand
TTTAATTTGCCTGGGGAACGTCGACAGTGAACTAGTTGGTTTTTCCTTGAAATTTTAGTCGAAATCTCTTTATGAGGTCTCAATACATGCGTCGAGAAGCAATTGAAGACGATTTGCCGCGTTTAAACAAAAGTTAGATCGAGAAGAGACACATGGTTGGTCGAGTCACGGATATTTGCAAAGGTCGATCACACGAGAGGAACAGAAATTCGAATTCAAATTCAAATTCAAGTTTAGTTTGCCTGGGGAACGTCGACGGTGAATTAGTTGGTTTTTCCTTAAAATTTTAGTCGAAATCTCTTTATGAGGTCTCAATACATGCGTCGAGAAGCAATTGAAGGCGGTTTGCCGCGTTTAAACAAAAGTTAGATCGAGAGGAGACACATGGTTGGTCGAGTCACGGATATTTGCAAAGGTCGATCATATGAGAGAAACAGAAATTCGAATTCAAATTCAAATTTAATTTGCCTGGGGAACGTCGACGGTGAATTAGTTGGTTTTTCCTTGAAATTTTACTCGAAATCTCTTTATGAGGTCTCAATACATGCGTCGAGAAGCAATTGAAGACGGTTTGCCGCGTTTAAACAAAAGTTAGATCGAGAGGAGACACATGATAGATCGAGCCACGGATATTTGTTGTGTCGATCACACACGAGGAACGGAAATTCGAATTCAAGTTCAAATTTGATTCGGCTGGATATCAATTCGAACGTTGACGGTGAACCAGTTGCCAAGGTTTTCTACGAAATTTTAACTAAAATTTATCTACGAAACTTGATGCATGCGTCGAAGGAGGAATTGCAGACGATTTGCCGCGTTTAAGCAAAAGTTAATACAGAGCGAATTGAAATTCAAATTGAAACTGGATTCGTCTGGTGAACGTCAAAGGTAAATCAAGTGGCAAGCTTTTCCCAAGAAATTTTAACCGAAATCTCTTCGCGAAACTTGATACATGCGTCGAGGAAGAATTGCAGACGATTTGCCGCGTTTAAGCAAAAGTTAATACAGAACGAATTCAAATTCAAATTCAAATTAGATTCGTCTGGTGAACGTCGACGGTGAACAAGGTGACAAGGTTTTTCCACGAAATTTTAGCCGAAATTTATCTACGAAATTCGTTACATGCACTAAAGAGGAGTTGCAGACGATTTTACACGTTTAAACAAAAAATTAATACCGAACGATCGAGAGGAGGTTCATGATCGATCCAGCAACGGACATTCGCCAAGGTCGATCACACGCGTGGGACAGAAATTAAAATTAAAATTCAAATTCAAATTCGAATCGCCTGGTGAACGTCGACGGTGAACCAGTTGCCAAGGTTTTCCACAAAATTTTAACTAAAATTTATCTACGAAACTCGATGCATGCATCGAGGAGGAGTTGCAGATAATTTGCAGCGTTTAAGCAAAAGTTAATACAGAGCGAATTCAAATTCAAATTCATATTCGATTCGCCTGGTAAACATTGACGGTGAACCAGTTGGAAAGGTTTTTCCACGAAATTTTAGCGGAAATTTATCTACGAAATTCGTTACATGCATTAAAGTGGAGTTGCAAACGATTTGCCGCGTTTAAATAAAAATTAATACCGAACGATCGAGAGGAGACACATAATCGATCGAGCCACGGACATCCGCCAAGGTCGATCGATCACACGTGCAAGACAGAAATCCAAATTCAAATTCGCCTGGTGAACATTGACGATGAACCAGTTGCCAAGGTTTTCTACGAAATTTTAACTAAAATTTATCTACGAAACTCGATGCATGCATCGAGGAAGAGTTGCAGGCAATTTGCCGCGTTTAAACAAAAAATTAATACCGAACGATCGAGAAGAGGTTCATGATCGATCGAGCCACGGACATTCGCCAAGGTCGGTCACACTCGCGGAACAGAAATTCAAATTGAAATTCGCCTGGTGAACATCAACGGTGAACCAGTTGCCAAGGTTTTTCTACGAAATTTTAGCCGAAATTTATCTACGAAACACGATGCATGCGTCGAGGAAAAGTTGTAGATGATTTGCCGCGTTTAAGCAAAAGTTAATACAGAGCGAATTCAAATTCAAATTCAAATTCAAATTCGCCTGGTGCACATCAACGGTGAACCAGTTGTCAAGGTTATTCCTCGAAATTTTAGCCGAAATCTCTCCGCGAAACTCGATACATGCGTCGAGGTGGAGTAGCAGACAGTTTGCCGCGTTTAAGCAAAAGTTAATACCGAGCGATCGAGAGGAGGCGCAGCGTAGCACAGTCTGGTGACACTTAATTGGACAGGCAACGCGTGTATACACGCGGAAAATCCTCGAGGGTGTGCTAATTATTCACCCATCCGATGCTTCCGCCGCGATCGCGGCGAGTAGTTAGCGTACGCTAACTATTGTTCAACGCGTACTCGAGGATAGGACGCGCGAGTGTGCGGACGCGCGTGTACACGCGTGACGCGAGCGTGTCTGGCCGAGCCACTCGAGTTTCCTCGTCTCGCATCGCGAAATTCATACAGGTGTTTCCGACTCCTCCCCCGCTTTCTTCCGCTGTTATCTAGAAAAATTATTATACGGCTTCCTCCGTCAGTGTTTATCCGCTCTTTCTCTCTGTCGGTGTAAAACGCCGTGTCGTTAATAAATAAAGATAAAATTGGTCAAGATGATTTATCGTTTCTCCCTTTTCCTTTTTTTTTTTTAAAAAAAGCAGGAGCAGGGATTTTTGAACGGAATTTTGAATGTAGTAGGAATGGATTCGAAAGTTTCGTTTTAATTCTTCCATTACAACGAATTCTGAAATTTCTTTCGAATTTTCTTTAGTTCTCTTAGTTCTTCGGGCCTGGACAAAATCTGCCCTCTCGGTGTAAAACGCCGTGTCGTTAATAAAGAAAAATAAAATTGGTCAAGGTAATTTATTGTTCCGCCTTTTTTTAATACCGAGCAGAGATTTTTGAACGGAATTTTGAACGTAGTACAAATGGATTCCAAAGTTTTGTTCTAATTCTTTCGTTATACCGAAATGCGAAATTTCTTTCGAACCCCTTTTAGTTCCCTTATTTCTTTGGGTCTGGACAAAATCTGCTCTCTCCCTCTCTCTCTTTCTATCTTTCTCGGTGTAAAACGCCGTGTCATTAATAAAAAAAGATAAAATTGGTCAAGGTGATTTATCGTTTCTTCTTTTTCCCTTTTTTAATACCGAGCAGGGATTTTCGAACGGAATTATGAACGTAGTACAAATGGATTCCAAAGTTTTGTTCCAATTTTTTCATTATACCGAATTGCGAAATTTATTTCCAACTTCTCTTAGTTCCCTTAGTTCTTCGGGTCTGGACGAAATCTGCTCTCTCTTTCTCTCTTTCTTGGTGTGAAACGCCGTGTCACTAATAAATAAAGATAAAATTGGTCAAGGTGATTTATCGTTTCTTCTTTTTGCTTTTTTTAATACCGAACAAGGATTTTTGAACGGAATTATGAACGTAGTACAAATGGATTCCAAAGTTTTGTTCCAATTTTTTCATTATACCGAATTGCGAAATTTCTTTCCAACCTCCCTTAGTTCCTTTAGTTCCCTTAGTTCTCATAATTCGGTTCTTTTTCTTCTTTTTCATACAGAGCTGCGATTTTTGAACAGAATTTTGAACGTCGTAGGAATGGATTCGCAAGTTTCGTTCCATTCTTCCGTTATACCGAATTGCGAAATTTCTTTCCAACCTCCCTTAGTTCCCTCAGTTCTCTTAGTTCCTATAATTCGGTTCTTCTTCTTCTTTTTTTTTTTAATTCAGAGGTACGATTTTTTATCGAAATTTTGAACGTCGAAGGAGTGGACTCAAAAGTTTCGTTCCAATTCTTCCGTTATACCGAATTGCGAAATTTCTTGCCAACTTCCCTTAGTTCCCTTTGCCCCTTAATTCGGTTCTTTCTCTTTTTTAATACAGAGCTGCGATTTTTGAACAGAATTTTGACCGTCGTAGGAATGATTTCCAAAGTTTCGTTCCAATTCTTCCGTTATACCGAATTGCGAAATTTCTTTCCAACCTCCCTTAGTTCCCTTCGCCCCTTAATTCGGTTCTTTCTCTTTTTTAATACAGAGCAGCAATTTTTGAACAGAATTTTGACCGTCGTAGGAATGATTTCCAAAGTTTCGTTCCAATTCTTCGGTTATACCGAATTGCGAAATTTCTTTCGAACCTGCCTTAGTTCCCTTACATCGCTTCTTGGACAAATCGTGCATTTAATCATCGCGAAATTCACGTGCCGACATGGTGGTTTTTTTGCCGGCCTGGCGGAGCGATTCGGCGGGCCGAGGCTGACACGGAGCGATAATAATCGACGGAGAGATTCGCAATCCGTCACGCGATTTACGAGCACACGCGGCGCGAATAACACAACGGAACGACGGGTCCCTTTAATTGATTTAATTCTGGAGGGCCTTGGTGGCGTGGCTGGAAAGCAAGTGACAGGGTCAAGCGGCACTCTAGCCGCGAACCTCGAGTGCCATCAAACGATCGCGCTTTGATATTCCTGCCACGACGAATCGCGACACACCGGCCGCAATTTATGCCACTTCATCGACCAAACTTTTTTCTCCACATTCCCACCGTGGTTCTCCGTGATACGTGCCGTCTGCACGCCTCGGTTCTTCCATGGGATCCAAACGTTCCACGATAAACCGTCATTAATCATAACGGTCGATCGCGATTAGCAAATAAATCTTCCAACGAACGGTGATCGTAAAGAACAAAAGTTTCGAACGGAAAGCTCGGAAGCTGTTAAACTAAATCGTTGGAACAGCATCTATCCAGATCGATTTATCGAAAGGAGATAAATAAATTTACGAATCCCTTTTCGGGAATCGCGTTGGATCACGATGGTAGATGTCAGACGCTTTAAACGGGACCAATTTGAAAGAAGACGACCAATACCGAACGATTGGAGTACCGTGACCGTGAACTCGGAACTACAAGCTTGGCCATTGGCCAATAAAGAGCTTCGGATTTTCACGGTTCTCCGTTTTCTCGTCCCTTCTTTACGATCTTTCCAATCTTTTCAATTGTGTATTACTCTCGAAAGTGATCTATACGTCATTCGATTAAATATTCTTTATTTATAACGAAACGGTCGGAATTTGACAGCGATCTCGCGAATGAGAATCGAGAGATGAGAATTGGAATGTGCACGTGGTTGAAAAGGATTTCTATCGTTTCACGGAAGCGAGGAAGGAAAACTAGAGAGTTCCGAGGGATCGAATTTCCCACGAGCTAATGGATCCTTGAAAGATGCACGTCCCGACTTCCGCTCACCTGTGCAAGGTTGAGCACCATCCCGCCGAAGCCCAACTCTCTCTCTCTCTCTCTCTCTCTGGACCGCTTCACCTCGGTGTTCGGTGCTGCTCGGGCCCGCGGCTAATACTCCTTCCGTCTGGTCCCTCGGTCCTCGTCGCGCCCCGATCCGACTCCCTTTCTCCACGGAGCCTCTTCTCCAGTGGTATGCTTTGAAATCCGCCGCCACAGCCGACTCCCACCCTCGCGCGCGAACAGCTGATTCGCGAAAGGGGTCAGCCACCCCGGGATCCGTCTCTTTCTCGCAAGAGAGCCCGCTCGTTTCCCCGATACCCTCTGCACCGCGGCGATAAGGACGCTGCGATGGAACAATTTCCCGGTACCCGCGCTGGCTAATGTTCCCTCCGACTCTCGCTGTTCGGCTATCCACGTTTATTAACGCGAGAACAGGTTGCAGCTTCGCTTATTTGCGATTACGGGGTTGCCGCGATGCGGGATGACGAGAGAGCCGGAGCTGATAGGGTGGGTTTTGATAGAGTAACCGAGCGGTCCGGTTAACAGGGTGTAACGACGTAGTCGACAGTGTCGCCAATTGCCGTGGTTAATAACGCGATGAGAAATAGTCGGGGGATAGTTGAAGGATCGTCGAAAGATTGTTAACGGATCGTTGGAGGATAGTCGTGGGATCGTCGAAGGATAGTCGACGGATCGTTGAAGGATAGTCGAGGGATCGTTGAAGGATAGTCGAGGGATCATCGAAGGATAGTCGACGGATGGTAGTGGGATAGTCCAAAGATAGTTGAGGGATCGTCGAAGGATAGTCGAAGGATCGTCGAAGGATTATCGAGGGACGTCGAGGTATCGTCAATGGATCGTCGAGGACTCGTCGAGTGATAGTCCAAAGATAGTCGACGGATTGTTAAGGGATCGTCAAGGTATCGTCGTGGGGTAGTCCAAAAATAGTCGAGGAATCGTTGACGGATCGTCGAGGGATCGTTAAGGGAACGTCAAGGTATCGTCGAAAGATCGTCGACTGATCGTCGTGGGATAGTCTAAAAATAGTCGAGGGATCATCGAAAGATAGTCGACGGATGGTAGTGGGATAGTCCAAAGATAGTCGAAGGATCGTCGAAGGATTATCGAGGAACGTCGAGGAATCGTCAATGGATCTTCGAGGACTCGTCGAGTGATAGTCCAAAGATAGTCGACGGATCGTTAAGGGATCGTCAAGGTATCGTCAAAAAATCGTCGACGGATCATCGTGGGATAGCCCAAAAATAGTCGAGGAATCGACGACGGATCGTCGAGGGATCGTTGAAGGATATGCGAAAGATAGTCGAGGCATCGTCGAAGGATAGTCGAGAGATCGTCGAGGGATCGATGACGGATCGTCGAGGGATCGTCGAAGGATAGTCGAAGGATAGACGATGAATCGTCGAAGGATAGTCGAAGGATAGACGATGGATCGTCGAAGGATAGTCGGTGGACCGTTAAAGGAGCGTCGACGGATCGTCGAGTGATAGTCCAAAGATAGTAGAAGGATCGTCGAAGGATCGTCGAAGAATAGTCGAAGGATCGTCGAGGTATCGTCGAAGGATAGTCGAAGGATCGTCTAGAGATCTTCCAAGGATAGTCGAGGAATCTTCCAAGGATAGTCGACGGATCGTCAAGGGATCGTCAAAGTATCGTCGAAAGATCGTCATGGGATAGTCCAAAAATAGTCGAGGAATCGTCGCCGGGTCGTGGAGGGATCGTCGAAGGACAGTCAAAGGATAGACGATGGATCGTCGAAGGATAGTCAGTGGATCTTTGAAGGAGCGTCGACGGATCGTCGAGAGATCGTCGAGTGATAGTCCAAAGATAGTAGAAGGATCGTCGAGGTTTCTTCGAAGGATAATAGAAGGATTGTCCAGAAATCGTCGAGGGATCGTTGAAGGATAGTCGAGGGGTCGTCGACGGATCGTCGAGGGATCATTGAAGGATAGTTGAAGGATAATCGATGGATCGTTGAGAGAGCCTCGACAGATCGTCGAGAGATTTTCAAGGGATCGTTGAGTGATAGTCTAAAGATAGTTGAAGGATCGTCGAGGTATAGTCGAAGGATCGTCGAGGGATCGTCGAGGTTTCTTCAAAATATAGTAGAAGGACTGTCGAGAAATCGTCGAGGGATCGTCGAGTGATAGTCCAAAGATAGTTGAAGGATCGTCGAGGTTTAGTCGAAGGATCGTCGAGTGATAGTTCAAACATAGTCGAGGGATCATCAAAGAATAGTCCAAAGATAGTTGAGGGATCGTCGAAGGATAGACGAAGGTTCGTCGAAGAATAGTCGAAGGATCATCGAGGGATCTTCGAAGGATAGTCGAAGGATTGTCGACGGATCGTCGAAGGATAATCGAAGGATCGTCGAGGGATATTCGTAGTATAGTCGAGATACAGTCCAGGCATAGTCCAGAGATAGTCGAGGTACAGGAATCGCGACGCGACGCGATAAATCGCGTTGGAAATATCGCGATGTCGCGGCGAGAGCGTGTCGGGAGGATTAATCCGTAGGTAAACCGTGTTAAACGGTATCGAGTTAGGGGTGTCGATGTGTCGCGAATAACGGAGCAGCTCGGAGTGCCTTATTCGGAGATAAACGCGACAACGACTACTCGATCCGCACACCTCGATCTGCAGGTAGAACGGTAATTCGATAAACGCCAGTCGCTTTACCACCTCCTTCGAATTTCCGGCACGTGAGCGCCAAACGACGGACGCGAATCGCTTTCCATCAAAAGCGAACACGCAGAGGATCCTTGCTGTTCGATTAACGCGGCAAATAACCGAGCGTATCGCAAATTTGCCTGGCCAAGTAACGAGGATTTATCGGCCGCGCGATATTTGCACGGCCATCATTAACGCAAATCGTTAGCAACGATTATATTCGCTCGGTTTAATAGACGGGATCGCCGCCGTTCGCGAAATTACGCGCGGAAAAATCCCGTTTCCAAGTAACCGGATAAACATCCGGATGTTTTATTGTCCCGATGAAATCCACCCGTAGACACGCCGCGTGTGACGATAGCCTCGGCGATAAAGTAAATTTGTTTTTCGCGTAATAAATCGGCAGTGAAGTTGCAACTTTGTATCGCGACACACGATCCGCGTCTTGGATTTTCTCAATCGTCGGTTTTCAACGCCGGGAACTAACGCGACGATCAAAAAGACTCGTTTAAAGCAATTTATATTCGCGACTGCTGAATATATATACATCTCGCGGTAGAAATTATACTAATTTCTCTTATTTTCGTCGTTTCGAATTATAATTACGGGAGTTTGAACTATTCCCCGCGTCTCTGTGAAAATCGCAGAAATTTCGAGGAGTTCGAAAAGCGGAATTGCCGTTAGTTTACGAGCTCGACGCGTGTTCCGTACTCGCGCGAGCTTTTCTTCTGGCAAAGCGAGTGGTGTGTTGAAAAAGTTCAACGAAGCCGCTGGGTAAAAATCCGCGGTTTATTCCGCTGGACGTCGGGGACGGTGATAAAAACAGTCGAGTTAAGCATTCGTACGCGCGTAATCGCGCGACTATTGGACGGTTGAGAACCACCGTAACCTCCGCTGTCACTTCCAGGAGCCGTAACTGCTCCTTATCCGAGATCTACAAGTTACAAAATACATTAGTCGACCATAAGTAGAAACGCTGGCCGATCTGCGAACGCGGCGCGGCCTGCTCTGCTCCCGGAGCTGCTACAGGCTGATGCACAGCGGATAATCGCGATCAGCTCGGCGATAATCGGGAATTTCTGCAAAAAAGCGAAATTCCTCCCCGTAGATGGTTCGGTCCACTTGCGGACGCCCGGTTACGCGAGGAGAATAGGAAAAATAGCCGGTGAAAAACGAGGGAGGAGATGAAAAATAGAGAAGAGAAGGAGGCGAAGAAAGAGGAGGTTTCGAGGAATCGGAGCGGCGGAACGGAAGGTATCCGTTTTCAGGATGACCAGGGCGACGTGGGAAAAGCCCATGGGCCGATATCCCGCGTCGATCCACGGGATAACGATCCTACATGCTAAAACGTTAATGTTCCGCCGTTATTATCCGCGTATCGGCCAATTACGTTCGACGGGTATGAAATGGCAGAAAACCACGGTGCACGCTCGCTCGCACACTCACGCACGCGTCCACCGAAAACATCCTGAACGTTCTTGCTGTTACGTGGAGAACTGGAGGACTTCCGGGAGTCAGCAGCGCAGGCGTAATCCGTTTCGAGGATAAGAAGCCCGTTTAAATTAGATTTTCTTGCGCCCGTCTCGGAATCGAAAGGCAAAGGGAGATAGGACGAAGATCCTCGTAGCTTGCCGAGGATCGCGAGGAATCGTGGAAGAATTCCAGGGCGTTTAATATTTTAATAGAGACTATATAAAGGGCGGGACGAACAAAGAGACGGAGAAACACGCCGGGGGCGGAGATGCAACGATACGCGACATTGTTCGACCGATCTGCCCGCAAATTTCACCGTTTCTGCCCACGCAGGGGAACATTAAAGGCTTCCACGATCTAATGGAATTAAACTGACCTTTCGTGCGGGCTGACCTTTCCACTATCTCTAAAAGGCCTTCCACTCGTGCGTCGGTCTCCGTGCCAGCTTAACTTAATTCCTGCATAAAACCGCGGTTTCCAACTGAGACCCCGAAGATTGCGCGGGAAATGAACCCGATTTTAATCCCGACGAAAAATTCGGGGACATTTCATTTCGTTGCCGAGACGGTAAACGAGATCGCGAATCTCGCGTCCGATATTTTACGTACAACCGTCGCTACTGGGATTCACTGTGAAGAAGGAAAACGAGAAATGAAAATTCGTAGGACAAATACGAAAGATTCTAATCTCACGGTCTATTTTTCACGATTACGAAAATACAGAGGAAACGGAAGAAAAAGTAAAAGGAAAGGGAAGAAACGATAGATCGGTTCCAATTTGGTTCGCAAATTATCCAGTTTCTTTTCCTCTTTTGAGACACCTTGATGATTCTACCGCGGATTTGTGCGACGTATTTTTAACCCTTTGCGGACGAGAGGCGAGTGAGAGGCGACATGCGTTGTTAGATTTCGTTATCTCCAACCGATAAAATCGCACTATTAGTTCTTGGAAAGGTTCCTTAGCTGTTGATAGTCTTTTATACGATGCGTGAAATGACCCATCATAACAGAAATAAGGTAATGAAAGATTCTTCTAAGA
>NIJG01000055.1:273933-286545 GCA_002201625.1 Euglossa dilemma | reverse complement strand
GTCGTTTTGCTTTTCAATTAAAAAGTCCTCGGCTCGATCGATTACCGCTCCCTTATCCCGGCGACTTGCACGTTATTACTGCGTTTTTCCCTGGCCCGGGATAAAAACTTCCACTAATCGAGTCCGTTTCCGAGTCCCTTTTTACAATCTGCCGCGGTTAAAGGCCCTCCACAGAGCAAGGACATTCTCTCCTAAAAAAACCTGCCGGCGAACGGAATATTATTTTTTAACGAGGCAAAGACAACGCGCCGGAGGAGGAATTGTTCGTTGGAAAAAGCTTAACGACGTATTAGAGGATAATTTACGAGACCGAGGCCGGCCAGAGCGATTCAACCCGGCGCGGTTCTAAACATACACGCGGCCGGGAGAAAGCGATAAAAGAAGCTGAAGGATGGAAATAGTGGCACCACGGTTTACCGTTACCGCCAACACAATTTTCTCGGTTAACGACCGCCGTAAAACTCGGGGGTGGTTGATACACCCTGAAACAACAAATCGTTCTCACGGAAGGGAAGCACGCTCCTTTCGCGATCCGCGTGCCTATCGGCCGCGATCGCCCCGGGACCAAACAGCATAATAATCATCATCGAAAACAGATTTCCTCTGGCTAAATATAAAAATCCAGCAGGAAGAACAATAAATCTCCGGCGGGCCGGTGAAGATACAATTTTTATAGCTCGTAAACGCTCCAAAAATTACGGATTCACCATGGTTAACCCTTTTCACGGGTTCAGCTTCAACACCTACGGAAGGTTTGTATTCCTTCAAATAAACCTAGAAAATCATGGGCGAATATTTGTACGATGATATCCGGGAACCACTGACAACAGCCTGAGACTTAAAATAGAGTCGAAAGATTTCGTTCATCCTGTATCACGAAATATATATCCTTTTCTTTGAAAAGGAACGACGAATGAATCGAAAAATTCGCGTGTTAGCTTTTTCACGAGGCATCCATGGACCACCGTCGTTGCTAAATACCCCAGAGACTTGGAATATTATCGGAGAAGTTCCTACGATTTCGCTTGGTAATCTCGATTGCGATCCGCGATGAATCGAAGGAAGCGAGAAATTAGAATTTATCAAAAGATATCCGTGAACCACTGATAACCACTCTCAAAGGTTTAAGACCTAAAATAGAGTCGAAAGATTCTTTTCAACCTGTATCGCGAAATATATCCCTTCCTACGAAAAGGAACGACGAATGAACCGAAAAATTCCGGACTCATCCATGGACCATCATCGTTGCTAAATACCCAAGAGACTTGGAATATTATCGAAAAAGTTTCTCCGATCCCACGCGGTAATCTCGATTACGATCCGCGATAAATGAAGAGGAACAAGAAATCAGAATTTGTCCAAAGACATCCGTGAACTACCGTCAACAGCTTAAGACGTAAAATAGAGTCGAAAGATTCCTTTCACCCTGTATCGCAAAATATATATCCCTTTCTTCGAAAAGCAACGACGAACGAACTGAAAAATTCGCGTATTACCATTTTCTGAGGTATCCATATACCGTCGTCGTTGCTAAATACCACAGGGATTTGGTATATTATCGAAAAAGGTCCTCCGATTCCGCGCGGTAATCTCGATTGCGATCCGCGATGAATGGAGAGAAGCGAAAAATCAGAATTTGTCCAAAGACATTCGTGAACCACTGTTAACAGTCCAAAACTTCAAACAACGTCGAAATATATATCCCTTCCTTCGAAAAGAAACGACGAATGAACCGAAAAATTTCCAATGCATCCATGGATCATCATCTTAGCTAAATACCCCAGAGACTCGGAATATTATCGAAAAAGTTCCTCAGATCCCGCGCGGTAATCTCGATTGCGATCCACGATGAATGGAGAGAAGCGAGAAATTAGAATTTATCAAAAGATATCCGTGTACCACCGTCAACCACCTAAGACTTAAAATAGTGTCAAAAGATTCCATTCATCCTGTATCGCGAAATATATACCTTTTCCTTCGAAAAGGAACGACGAACGAACCAAAAAATTTACGTATTACCCTTTTCTGAGGTATCCACGAACCGTCGTCGTTGTTAAATACCCCAGAGACTCGGAATATTATCGAAAAAGTTCCACCGATCTCGCTTGGCAATCTTGATTGCGATCCGCGATGAATGGAGAGGAGCGAGAAATCAAAATTTGTCCAAAGGCATTCGTGAACCACCGTTAACCACTCTCAAAGGTTTAAGACCTAAAATATAGTCGAAAGATTCCTTTTACTCTGTATCGCGAAATATATACCTTTTCCTTCTAAAAGGAACGACGAATGAACCGAAAAATTTCCAAAGCATCCATGGATCACCATCTTAGCTAAATACCTCAGAGACTCGGAATATTATCGAAAAAGTTCCTCAGATCCCGCGCGGTAATCTCGATTGCGATCCGCGATGAATGTAGAGAAGCGAGAAATTAGAATTTATGAAAAGATATCCGTGAATCACCGTAAACCACTCTCAAAGGTTTAAGACCTAAAGTAGAGTCGAAAGATTCCTTTCACCCTGTATCGCGAAATATATATCCCTTCCTACGAAAAGGAACGACGAATGAACCGAAAAATTCCGGACTCATCCAAGGACCATCATCGTTGCTAAATACCTCAGAGACTCGAAATATTATCGAAAATGTTTCTCCGATCCCGCGCGGTAATCTCGATTACGATCCGCGATGAATCGAGGGAAGCGAGAAATCAGCTCTGTCCAAAGATATCTGTGAACCACCATCAATCACCGTCGACAGTCTAACACTTAAAATAACGTCGAAAGATTCCTTTCATCCTGTATCACGAAATATATATCCCTTCCTTCGAAAAGGAGCGATGAACGAACCGAAAAATTCCTGACTTATCCATGGACCGTCGTCTTTATTAAATATCCCAGATATTCGGAATATCATCGAAAAAGTTCCTTCGATCCCGCGCAGTAATCTCGATTACAATTCGCGATGAATCGAGAGAAGTGAGAAATCAGAATTTATCCAAAGACATTCGTGAACCACCGTCAACAGCCTAAGACTTAACCCTTTGCGGTTCGAATTATATTTTAATTTTGTTACCAATAGTCCTTAACATTTGTAAATTTATTATTTGGAATTTATTTGAACTAAAAAATAGAGGTATTTAAAGAAATAAAGGAAAAAACAAATTCGATTAAATGTCAGTTATATATACACTATTGTTATATTTTGTAATTTTCAAGTGTAAATCTCTTGAAACAATTTCACAATGTCGAGTCGCACTCGACATAGGATCGCAAAGGGTTAAAATAGAGTCAAAAGATTCTATTCACCCTGTATCGCGAAATATATATCCTTTTCTTCGGAAAGGAACGACGAATGAACCGAAGAATTCCGGACTCATCCATGGACCATGGTTGTTACTAAATACCCCAGAGACATACAATATTATCGAAAAAGTTCGTTCGATCACACTTGGTGATCTCGATTACGATCCGCGATGAATCGAGAGAAATCAGAATTTGTCCAAAGACATCCGTGAACCACCGTTAACCACTCTCAAAGGTTTAAGACCTAAAATAGAGTCAAAAGATTCTATTCACCCTGTATTGCGAAATATATACCTTTATCTTCTAAAAGGAACGACGAATGAACCGAAAAATTTCCAAGGCATCCATGGATCATCATCTTAGCTAAATACCCCAGAGACTCGGAATATTATCGAAAAATTTCCTCNAAGGTTTAAGACCTAAAATAGAGTCAAAAGATTCTATTCACCCTGTATTGCGAAATATATACCTTTATCTTCTAATAAAAGCGACGAATAAACCGAAAAATTTCCAACTCATCCATGGACCATCATCTTAGCTAAATACCTCAGAGACTCGGAATATTATCGAAAAAGTTCCTCAGATCCCGCGCGGTAATCTCGATTGCGATCCACGATGAATGGAGAGAAGCGAGAAATTAGAATTTATCAAAAGATATCCGTGTACCACCGTCAACCACCTAAGACTTAAAATAGTGTCAAAAGATTCCATTCATCCTGTATCGCGAAATATATACCTTTTCCTTTGAAAAGGAACGACGAACGAACCAAAAAATTTACGTATTACCCTTTTCTGAGGCAGCCATGGACCGTCGTCGTTGTTAAATACCCCAGAGACTGGAAATATTATCGAAAAAGTTCCTCTGATTTCATTTGGTAATCTCGATTACGATCCGCGATAAATGGAGAGAAGCGAGAAATCAGAATTTGTCCAAAGACATCCGTGAACCAGCGGTTACCGCCTAAGACTTAAAATAGTGTCGAAAGATTCCTTTCACCCTGTATCGCAAAATATATATCCCTTTCTTCGAAAAGAAACGACGAACGAACTGAAAAATTCTCGAAGCATGCATGGATCATCATCTTTGCTAAATATCACAGAAACTCGAAATATTATCGCAAAAGTTCTTCCGATCCCACACGGTAATCTCGATTACGATCCACGATGAATCGGAAGAAGCAAGAAATCAGAATTTGTCCAAAGACATCCGTGAACCACCGTCAACAGCCTAAAACTTCAAATAACGTCGAAATATACATTCCTTCCTTCGAAAAGGAACGATGAATGAACCGAAAAATTCCGGACTCATCCAGGGACCATGGTTGTTGCTAAATTCCCCAGAGAGTTGCAATATTATCGAAAAAGTTCCTCTGATTTCATTTGGTAATCTCGATTACGATCCGCGATGAATCGAGAAAAGCGAGAAATCAGAATTTGTCCAAAGACATCCGTGAACTACCGTCAACAGCCTAAGACTTAAAATAGAGTCGAAAGATTCCTTTCACCCTGTATCGCGAAATATATATCCCTTTCTTCGAAAAGGAACGACGATTGAAACGAAAAATTCGCGTATTACCCTTTTCTGAGGTATCCATGGACCGGCGTCGTTGCTAAATACCACAGGGACTTGGAATATTATCGAAAAAGGTTCTCCGATTCCGCGCAGTAATCTCGATTGCGATCCGCGATGAATGGAGAGAAGCGAAAAATCAGAATTTGTCCAAAGACATTCGTGAACCACTGTTAATAGTCTAAAACTTCAAATAACGTCGAAATATATATCCCTTCCTTCGAAAAGGAACGACGAACGAACCAAAAAATTCTGAATTCATCCATGGACCGTCATCGTTGCTAAATACCCCAGAGACTCGAAATATTATCGAAAAAGTTCCTCTGATTTCATTTGGTAATCTCGATTACGATCCGCGATGAATCGGTGGAAGCGAGAAATCAGAATTTGTTCGGAGAAGCGGGGGATAAAAGGAGAGCGGAATTCGAATGGAACAGTTGATGGTTCCCAGGTAACGAAATGGGAAAAACAGGATAGGAGGCGAATGGAACGGCGGCGAATGGTCGGCGGGGAAATTGCGGACAAGGCTTTACGACGGTGATCGGAGGGAAGACACGTGCTGCGGTTCACACCCATCAAGCTAACACGTGTCAACGAGCGAGACGTCGACTGACGAACAAAGAGAGGATGTGGAACGAACAGCAGTTAACGTCGTTCGGTTAACACGACCAGTTCCTCCTTCGGTGTGCGTAATTTCTGACATGGTTCCGGTCAACGTTTCCTACGAACCAAGCCTGTCACTGGCAAACAAACCGCCTGTGAACGTCGGATTTCTTGCTAGACAGTGGGTGGATGCGTGTGACGCGAGCACTCGATCTCGAGAACCGAAGAGAACTCGAGTGTTTGATTTCGAAGACCATTGCTGCTGGATTTTTACAATTTGCAAAGAGATAAAAACCGAATACATAAGTTAGAGTACCCAAGCATTTAACTAATCAGTGATCAACCTTGAATCATTTCACACCTTGAACTGATCGTAAAAATATTCCAGGATCGAGTTATCGTAACACTCGAAATTGGACAAATCTGAAGCTCGAAATCAGGCTTCTCAAGAATCAGGAGGCCGAACTGAAACTGTTCTTTGTTCTCGCACTTTTGGGCCATCCCCGACCAGTTCGGTCGAGGCGAGGAGAACTCGAGATCATGTTTGATCTCGAAGATCATTACTGCTTGATTTTTACATCTTGCGAAGAGATAAGAACCGAAGACGTAGCTTAAAGTAGTCAAATGTTGCACCTAGTCAGTGATAAACCTTGAATCATTTCATACGAAGAGGTCCGAATGGAAGACATAGCTTAAAGTAGTCAAATGTTGTACCGAGTCAGTGATAAATCTTGAATCGTTTCATACGAAGAGATCGGATTCGGAGACATAACCTAAAGCACCCAAATGTTGCACCTAGTCAGTGATAATAAGCCTTGAATCATTTTATACCTTCAATTGATCGTGAGAATATTCCAGGATCGAATGATCGTGGTACTCGAAATGAACTGACATTATTCTCTCGATTTCGGGCCATCCGCAACTAGTTCGTTCGAGGTAAGGAGAACTCGAGATCATGTTTGATCTCGAAGACCATTATTGCTTGATTTCTATATCTTGCGAAGAGATAAGAATCGAAGACATAGCTTAAAGTAGCCTAATGTTGCAGCTAGTCAATCATAAGCCTTGAATCAATTCATACGAAGAGGTCCGAATCGAAGATATAGCTTAAAGCACCCAAATGTTGTATCTACTAAGTGATCAACCTCGAATCATTTCATACTTTGAACTGATCGTGAAAATATTTCACGATCACATCATCGTGGTACTCGAAATTGAAGGAATCTGAAGCTTGAAATCTTAGTTCTCAAGAATTAAAGGCTGAACGATAAAACCGACCAATTCGTTCGAAGGGAGGAGAACTCGAGTGTTTGATTTCGATGCTGCTTGATTTTTACATTTTGCGAAGAGATAAGAACCAAAGACAGCTTAACCCTAGATTCATAAACACATGTCTCTCATACACCCTGAAGTAAAAGAACTCTGACAGCATGTGTATGGAACATCGCGGTAGTTTGTGCCTAGAATGCTCAGATTCATTTATTCAATTTTTTTTTTTTCATGTTTAAATTATCAATAAAAGTTGTTTCTAACTAATATTTGTAGATTTTTATTAATGTCTCCCGTAATACTTAAATTATGTGACCTTAAAAGTAAGATGTATCAGAGACATATGTTTATGAACAATGTAACCGTAAATATAGTTTATGAATCTAGGGTTAAAGCACCCCGAAATGACGTACCTAGTCAGTGGTTAGCCTCGAATCATTTTATACTTTGAACTGATCGTGAAAATATTTCAGGATCGAGTCATCGTGGTACTCGAAATTGGACAAATCTGAAGCTCGAAGTCTAGGTTTTCAAGAATCAGAATGTCTTATACTCGAAGCTAGACCAAACCAAAGCTTGGTCGATCCAGAGATCAGGAAGCTCAAGGATCACGGTGGATTGGATTATTCAAAGTTGAACGAACTCGAAGCTCGAAACATTCAGAGGTCAGAGTGCACGTGCAATTGAACGAATCTAGAATATTTGCCGCTTAAAATCTGGGTTATGCTTCGCGAAAGGTTGCTCTGGACCCAAGTTTGCGACTATTCGGGAGACGATTCACGTGTTTCTGTCATTTAGACGAAGAATCGAGAATTCCCGGGCCCCCGATTAATAATTCGGAAAAAGGTTACTTTGGTCCCTAGTTTCCAAATATTCAGGGGATGATTCACGTACTTTTAGTATTTAAACGAAGAATGGAGGATTCCTGGGACCCCGATTGATCATTCTTTCAGCTCGAAATCTGGATTATGTGTTGGGAAAAAATTGCACTGGTCCCAAGTTTCCGAATATTCAGGTGACGATTCACGCGTTTCTGGTATTTAGATGAAGAATCGAGAGTTCCCGGGCGCCGGTTGATAATTCTGGAAAAAGTTACACTGGTCCTAAGTTTACGAATATTCAGATGACGATTCTGGAGTTCCTGACATTTAGACGAAGAATCGAGGATTCCAGGTCCTCAGTTGATAATTCTTTCAGCTTCAAATCTGGATTGTGCGTTGGGAAAAAGTTGCACTGGTCCCAAGTTTTCGAATATTCAGTTTACGATTCAAGAGCTCCTAACATTTAGGCGAAGAATCGAGGATTCCTGGGCCTCCGATTGATAATTCTTTCAGCTTAAAATCTGAGTTATACTTCGAGAAAAGGTTGCTCTGGTCACAAATTTCCGAATATTCAAGGGATGATTCACGCGTTTCTGGTATTTAGACAAAGAATCGAGAATTGCCGAGACCCCCCGTTGATAATTCGGGAAAAAGTTGCACTGGTCCCAAGTTTCCGAATATTCAGGTGAGGATTCTGAAGTTCCTGACATTTAGACGAAGAATCGAGGATTCCAGGTCCTCAGTTGATAATTCTTTCAGCTTCAAATTTGGATTGTGCGTTGGGAAAAAGTTGCTCTGGTCCCAAGTTTCCGAATATTCAGGGGACGATTCACGCGTTTCTGGTATTTAGACGAAGAATCGAGGATTGCCGAGGCCCCCCGCTGATAATTCGGGAAGGGGTTGCTCTGGTTCCAAGTTTCCGAATATTCAGTTTACGATTCACGCGTTTCTGGTATTTAGATGAAGAATCGAGAGTTCCCGGGCCCGCGATTGATATTTCGGGAAAAGATTGCACTGGTCCCAAGTTTCCGAATATTCAATTTACGATTCACGTATTTCTGGTATTTAGACGAAGAATGGAGGATTCCTGGGCCTCCGGTTGATAATTCTTTCAGCTTCGAATCTGGATTATGCGTTGGGAAAAAGTTGCTCTGGTCCCAAGTTTCCGAATACTCAGGTGACGATTCTGGAGTTCCTGACATTTAGACGAAGAATCGAGGATTCCTGGGCCCCCGGTTGATAATTCTTTCAGCTTCAAATCTGAGTTATACTTCAGGATACGGTTGTTCTGTTCCCAAGTTTCCGAATATTCAGGAGACGATTCACGCGTTTCTGGTATTTAGACGAAGAATTGAGGATTGCCGAGGCCCCCGGTTGATAATTCTTTGGGCATACGGTACCCTGGCGCGGAGACCGCGCTCATTTACGAGAAACAGGTTCGCGCGAGGCGATACGCGTTTGTTACGGTGTACTCGTTAATAACTTAATAATATAGCGTGTACTAGAATGTACAGCCGATGCGTAGCCTTAACATGTAAAACATACACGGCAACTCTCGAGAGCGGGCATGATGCTTTTTCTCGGACGCGGCGCGGCAATGTGTTATTCCAGCTCGGGCCATTAACGTTCCCTCGAACGTGTTTGCACAACCGTGAAACACTTGATTGACAAACCGAGGGAAACTTTCCTGCCTTCGATATCGCTGATCGCTAAATGAAAAGTACCCGGCAACTGAATATTTCATAAGAACCAATTTATCCGTCGGCTTCGTTCGCGTTTCGCGCTGCCGTACATTCTCTCTTCCTCTCTCTCTCTTTTTCTCTCTCGGAAAGAAACGCGTCGGTTCTTTAAAAGCTCTATAAAGAATTTATAGACCGATTTTAAGACCTCGACGAATGCAGGAACAGAGGAGAGTCGGAGTAGTCGGATTTCCCGGGCAACTCGTTCGACCTGTGAAAAATTTAGTCCGTGAACGGTATCGAAACGACGCCATAGGGGAAAGAATAACGGTTGGAAAGGTGATATCGAACTGTAAACGATCGTGTTGTAGAATATCGCTAAATTTCGTAGATAAGACATTACAAAATCTCGAAAAATAAAAAACTTCTGCAAGTTCGAACCTTTCTAACCTTTAAAAAATCCATCTCCAGAGATAGCGGCGCAAGTTTGCAAATTTTTTCTGATAAAAAATTACCCCGGCTTCTAAATTTAACCCAGCGGAGAGATAAACTGGTCGAGGTTACCAGGATGAATTTCTAAATTTCCGGGATGAAAAATACCCGCGGGTTCGGATTTTAATATCCCGGAAGACAGGTTATTTTCGAGGAAGCGCGGAGGAATTCGAAAGCGTTAATTCTGGCGACAAATCGCGTAACAAACCGCCGCGATATCGATCTGTAAACGATCGTGTTGTAGGATATCACTGAATTTCGTAGATAAGACATTACGAAATCTCGAAAAGTAAAAAATTTACGCGAGTTCGAGGCTTCGTAACTTTCAAAAAACCCTTCTCCAGAGATACCCGTACTAGTTTGCAAATTTCTCCTGATAAGAGATTACTACGGCTTCCAAATTTGATCCAGCGGAGATATAAACTGGTCCAGGTTACCAAAATGAATTTCTAAATTTCCAGGATGAAAAATTCCCGTTGGTTCGAGTTTTAATATCCCGAGAAGACGGGTTATTCTCGAGGAAGCGCGGAGGAGCTCGAAAGCGTTAACTCCGACGATGAGCCGCGTAACGAACCGGCGCGAGTCCTTCTTCCTCTCGATCTCTGCTCGACGTTTTAACGTTATTGAAACTTTGGGATTTTCCTTGGTCCGGGGCATTGTAGCCGCATCGAAAACGAGAGCGCGACACGGGCAAAAGCGGCCGACAGAGTCTTTCTCTGGTCTCTCTCTCTCTTTCCCCGGCCCTCTGATTCTTTTCATGGCTGCAATCGAGGAGATCGTCGTTAATCTGGAGGAACGTAAGAGAAAAGAGGTTGGAGGAGTAATTAAAGCGCAGACGAGTGTCTGATACCGGCAGTTTCGCCGGGCCAGACAGAGAGAAGCCGGCCCCGGTGAAGGAGGAAAAGTCGAGGGAAAAGGCGGAAGAGAATACCGCCACGGGGACTGCGAACATTTAGGGAAAAAGAGGATAATGGAGAGAGGAGAAAGGCGGAGAGGATAACGAGGGAAGGAGAAGAAAGAGGGAAAGGCCAGGGCGGGGAATAAAGGACGGCGAGTCTGGAGAATCCTCGGTCCGCTTTCATCCCCGGCAAATATTTTGTCTACGACCGCGGCCGTGTCCCTCCTCTCTTTTTCCCCGCCGCGAATGTGCCTCTGATGGCAGTCCACGTCGAATTCATCGTTAATCGTCGAGAGGTTAAGCACCGTGGGTCCTCGAATGCCACCGCGAGGCCAGGGAACCACCGACGGAAGAGGACGCCTCGTCAGACTTCCCAGACGCGGATCAACCGATATTCCTGATGCTTCAGCGATATTTTCGTTATTGTATATACCAGTCTCTTTGTGCCGCCTCGTTTTCATCCCCGCAAATATTTTATCTACCACCGCGGGTCCTCGAATGCCACCGTGACGACAGGGAACCACCGACGGAAGAGGACGACTCGTCAGACTTCCCAGACGAGGATCAACTGATATTCCTGATGCTTTAGCGATATTTTCATTATTATGTATACAAGTTTCTTTGTGCCGCCTCGTTTTCATGCTCGCAAATATTTTGTCTGCGACTGTGGCCGTGTCCTTCTTTTTTCCCCGCGAATGTGGTTGTGATGACATTCCACGTCGAATTCATCGTTAATCATCGATAGGTTAAGCATCGTGAGTCTGAGCACTCGCGAATGCCACCGTGAGGTCAGGAACTACCACGTCAGACTTCCCTGACGCGGATCAACCGATATTTCTGTTGCTTCAGCGATATTTTTGTTATTATATATACCAGCTTCTTTGTGCCGCCTAGTTTTCATCCCCGCAAATATTTTATCTACGACTGTGGCCATGTCCTTCTTCTTTTTTCCTCGCAAATGTTGCTGTGATGGCAGTCCTTGTCGAATTCTTCGTTAATCGTCGGGAAGTTAAGCAGCGTGCATCTTTGGAAACCACCGGAAGAGGACGCCTCGTCAGACTTCCCAGACGAGGATCAACCGATATTTCTAATGCTTCAGCGATATTTTTGTTATTTTATATACCATCCTCTTTGTCCCTCCTCGTTTTCATCCCCGCAAATATTTTATCTATGACCGCAGGTCCTCGAATGCCACCGTGACAACAGGGCACCACCTCGTCAGACTTCCCAGACTAGAACCAACCAATATTTCTGATGTTTCAGCGATATTTTCGTTATTATATGTTTTAGTTTCTTTGTGCCGCCTCGTTTTCATCCCCGCAAATATTTTGTCTACGACTGTGGCCGTGTCCTTCTTCTTTTTTCCCCACGAATGTTCCTGTGATGGCAATCCACGTCGAATTCATCGTTAATCGTCGTCACGAGTCCGAGGAGTCGCGAATGCCACTGTGAAGTCAGGAACTACCTCGTCAGACTTCCTAGACGCGGAGCAACCGATATTACTGACACTACAGCGATATTTTCGTTATTTTATATACCAATTTCTTTATGCCGCCTCGTTTTCATCCCCGCAAATATTTTATCTACGACTGTGGCCGTGTCCTTCTTCTTTTTTCTACGTGAATGTTGCTGTGATGGCAGTCCTTGTCGAATTCTTCGTTAATCGTCGGGAGGTTAAGCAATGAGAGTCCAAGGACTCGCGAATGCCACCGTGAGGTCAGGAACCAACTCGTCAGACTTCGCAGACATGGATCAACCGATATTTCTGTTGCTTCAGCGATATTTTAGTTATTATATGTACCAGCTTCTTTGTGCCGCCTCGTTTTCATGCTCGTAAATATTTTGTCTGCGACTGTGACCGTGTCCTTCTTCTTTTTTCCCGCGAATGTTCCTGTGATGGCAGTCCACGTCGAATTCATCGTTAATCGTCGTCACGAGTCCGAGGAGTCGCGAATGCCACTGTGAAGTCAGGAACTACC
>NIJG01000055.1:255693-271259 GCA_002201625.1 Euglossa dilemma | reverse complement strand
CCTGCAAATATTTTGTCTACAACCGCGGCCGTGTAACTCTTCTTTTTTTCTTGCGAATATTCCTGTGATGACAGTCCACGTCGAATACATCGTTAATCGTCGAGAAGTTAAGCACCGCGAATCTTCGTGAACCACCGGAAGACAACGCCTCGTCAGACTTCCCAGACGCGGATCAACCGATGATATTTCTAATGCTTCAGCGATATTTTCGTTATTTTATATACCATTCTCTTTGTACCGCCTCGTTTTCAACCCCCTGCAAATATTTTATCTACGACCGCGGCCGTGTTATTCCTCTTTTTTTACTCCGCGAAAATGCCTGCCATAGCAGTCCACGTCTAATTCATCGTTAATCGTCGAGAGGTTAAGCACCACGGGTCCTCGAAAGCCACCGTGAGGCCAGGAACCTCAGGATGGAAGAGAACGCCTCGTCAGACTTCCCAGACACGGATCAACCGATATTTCTGATGCTTCAGCGATATTTTCGTTATTATATATACCAGCCTCTTTGTGCCGCGACGTTCCGAGAGACCGGCTCGAATTATTCGTCGAATCCTCGTTGCTTTCCAGCCGACGCTTTTTCAGACACTCGATATTTATTTGTTTTCACCTTGCGTTGAAATGGAGGATGATCGATGAGTCACGCAACGCGAAATTTCTTGGCGAATCCTTGAAATTTCGATATATATTCGGAACAGCGGTGTAAATAAACGATCGAGGGTATAAATAGGATACTCACGAGCATAAATAAACAAGGGAGGATATAAATGAACGAATCGAAAGTCTAAATGAGGGAGACAGACGTATCGAGCAGACACGCATTGCGAAATTTTTAAGTAGCATCTAAGTAAAATGTCAGAAGACTGGTAACTTTGAACTCTTCTCATTTTGATCGACAAAGGCAGGTCTTTAAATAATCCGATCGAAGTGAAGACACTTTTATGGTAAGATTTTTTAATACGAGAATTTTGTTCGTTTAATTGGTCGTGATTAAAGAAAACTTGCATTTGTTGTCTGTACGAAGTAATAAAAATTGTTGGAGTTAAATGATCGTGAAATATATCAGGTATATTTCCGATAAATGATATATCAAACTACGTGAAATCTGTAATTTCACCTTCACGTTCACATACGTAAGTATATGAAAAAGTTTTCTATTTCCGGATCAAACGACTCGCGATATTTCTAAATTACGCGTAAACCAACCGCGTCGCATCGAATATGTTAATTAGTGCAACCCCGTTGAGATGTTCGAGAGCGACACCTTAACCTTTGAACCTCCATAATTTCGCGAATTTTTAAAATTTCACAGAACCGTTTTGCACGTCGTATTTCCAAACGTCCGAAGATCGTTTCGCGCTTCGAAAAATATAAGAAATCGCGAGAGGACGTGCATCAAATTTAAAAATTTCGTTGCGAAAATTCGAGGAACAAATCTCTGACGTAGGAATTCCAGGAAGACGTTCTCGGATTCATGAAATTTTTTTAAAAAGGTCCTTTCGCGCTTTGAAAAATATAAGAAATTGCGAAGAGACGTGCATCGAATTAAAAAATTTCGTTGCAAAAATTCGAGAAAAAAGTTTTCTTAACCTTGAAATTCCAAGAAGACGTTCTCGGATTCATGAAATTTAAAAAAAAAAATCCTTTCGTGCTTTGAAAAATATAAGAAATCGCGAGGAGACGTGCATCGGATTAAAAAATTTCGTTGCGAAAATTCGAGAACAAATTTTTTTTAACCTTGAAATTCCAAAAAGACGTTCTTGGATTCACGAATTTTTTTTAAAAAGATCCTTTCGCGCTTTAATTCCAAAAAGACGTTCTCGGATTCGCGAATATTTTTTTTAAAGCAGAAACAGAAGTGGAGACAGACGGAATTTAATATACGAGAGGTAATTCGACTCGGCGATCGATCTCCGCGCGACACAAATCGACTTTCATCGAAATTCCGTATTCAATTAGTCGGTGTCTCATCTCGAATTCATTATCGAGTCGTTCCTCCTCTCGCACGATCGCAGAACACTCGCGTGTGCGTGGGCACACGATGATGGCGCGGTGCCAAAACGCGTCTCGCGTAAACGATTCGCACAAAGCGTCCGCGCGCTACGACACTGACGTTAATTGCTACGATGATGAATGAAGAAAGCGTCGATTAATCGAACAACCGCGAGCACCGGCCTTAAAAAGGAACTGGCTCGGCCGCGTGTTCCTCGAGAGGAAGAGAAACTGGTATCGTCGATCGGCGCAGCGTGCAACCACGCTTCTTTGTCAAGCAGCGAAAAAGTGAAAAAGGAAATGGAAATGGGTAATAAAACGGAAGGATAAAAATGGAAATGGATGCAAACGAGCGATGGTGTGTAGCAGGAAAAATGAAAGTCGAGCAAAGCGAGAACGAAACGGAAGATTCGGGAAATTAAATCCGCGCGACACGCGTTATATTCGAGAGAATTTTTACCACCGATTCATTCGTTCCAGCGAATTTTTCTCACCGTGATAATTAGCTCGCGAAACATACGGTTTATCCGTTTATGGAGAAAATATGAATTTTAAACTCGAACTCTTTGACAGTAAAAACTTCGGACACGGGAACTCGAACTGGGCGATTCGAAGGAAGATTCCGAGATGAAAAATGAGCGGAATTACCGTACGACACTCACTGATCTACTTAAGCCGTTGAGTAATAGCGTGTACGATTATACGCCAGGTTAATTGATACCTACGTCCGTATCTTCGAACGAGGTAGTTCGATGGATTCTTATTACGTGCTTCGAATTCCTCGACTACCTTCGCCGGCGAAAAAACACGGAAGAAAGAGAAGAAAAAGACACGGACGGGGATAAAGGGGAAAAAAGATGTAAAGAGAGGAGAACATCCTCTTAATCTCTCGGCCAGCGTTACAGGTCGGGTTATACAATCCTTGAGCGTTTGTGAAAAAGTTCCCGAAAGGTTGCCAGGATGATACGTTGGAGAACGGCTCTGACGATTTCCCCATAAAACCGATCAAACGTTCCGCGACGCAAATTACCGTCCGAATAAATCTGCGATCCGCGTTATGGAGGGGAATTGTTCGCGTAGGTGATGGCCGATATACGAGAGGATGCGAGCATAAATACCGCGTCCACGCGAGAGACGCCATTAAAGGGAAAGAAGCCTTTTTTCTCACGACCGGTGGATGCGAGACCGATGCGAGACTAATTGATTTCTCGCGTTAATGGCCAACGAGATAACGCCGACATGTGTACGTGCGTAATATATGAACGTAGCCGACAATCTTACTTTTCGCTTTAATCCTGCTTTCCAGCCGTTCCTCGGTCCTCTGACAAATATTCAGGAACGCCTCGGAACATTCTCTCCGTGACCTTTCGGTCATCCTGCATTTTAGAATATCTAATCGCTAGCCACGTAACCGAGATAAACCTTGCACCTATCGTTCCTCTATTCTCGTGGTACCTTATCTATATCGGTAATAGAAAAATATCGGCAGCTAATTTCACGAGTCGGATGCTTCGAACGATACGGAAACATCGGATTTAATCTCGACGGAATACCAAACTCGTGGGAAGAAGTTAAAGACGATACGCTGTCTTTGAAGATTCGGAGACCGAGTATCGCGGTTTTGCTGCTAGAATATTACCAGAGGAATATTTCATCGAGTCAAAGTAGGAACTGGAGGTAACTCGAGTGGAAGTAACTGGTTTAAAAATTTCACTTCACTATCCCGCTCTTGCCGATGATTGAAAATCAAAGCGCGACCGCGAGCGATTTTAATTATTCCCGATCGTGGAACGGAGCAAAGAGCGAAGCGGATCGCAGGCGTTTGGCAACGAGGAGGCCCAACAAAGAACTCTCGCTGAAAGTTGCGAGAGGAACGCGTCCAAGAGGCAAGGAATCCTGGCGCGGATCCGTTCTCAGGTCAGGTGGCCACGGTGCACGCGTGTGCACGTATATATTATACGATTCGCGAACTATAGGCACCCTTGGCCCAAGGAATGCACGGTGGTATAGTTTATGCGTTGACCACATTCCTCTCCCATGCCTTGAAACGCTCCTCTTCCACCGTCTCTTTCATTTAACGCACACCTACGTTCCTCGGGGCCCTGTCCGTTCTTTTACTTTCGTTCTCGAGAGTCGACAGCACCGTCTCTCCCCCCTTCTAGCCCCCTGCCAGCCCCCTACAAGCCCCCTGCGTTCCATCGTGCTCTTCCTGCGCCCCATTTCTCTCTTTTCTGCCCCTCCCACGAAGTTACGCATTAATTCACTCGGACGTTTCGGGACCCTGGCGAACTTTCCGATTCATCCGCGAGGTTCATTCGTTGAGATTTTTACGGGCCCGGGCAACGTCGCGAGATTCTACCCGTTTCCGAGGAGACCAGAGTCCTGGAAGAATTATTTGCAACCAGTCTCGACCCTCCGACGCGATTCGATAGTTTAATATAGAAGTTTCCATTCAACGCTGATTCCGTGATCGATTCAACCGGTCATTTAGACCGGTTCTGTTAACCCTTAGACTCCGAACTAAGAAATTCTCAAAGTGCAAAGGTTAATGTATACTACGAAATATCTGTTCTCTAAAAGAAAGGATAATTTCGTTCGTGGATTCGCGAGATTTGTAATTTTTTAATCACTTTCGCTTGAAAAGTAGCACCGTTTGGGAACGGTTAGGTATGACGCAATGAAGGAGAGAAAAAATGGATGGATATTAACCGATCGTGGATAAAGATATTTCGTCACGGTTAATAATCATATTACCCGTCTAATGATCCCATAAGCTATCCATTTTTCGACGGCGAGCGCCGTCACGCCGGTCGAAGCTGCGGCATTGAATTTCAAATGAAATTCCGTAGAACGAAACGAGGCGAGCTTAACAGCCAAGGCGTACGTATAAATCGCGAATATAAGATTTATCTGACGGCGATATCTGGCCCGTATCGTTCACGCATAATCGCGCACGAAGGCCCCCCGATCGCTTATCCGATCGGGATCGATCGATCGCCTCGATCGAGCCTCGATCGCGCAAAATCGCGTCGAGTTATCATCCGATGGGCTGATTCGCCTGCTAATTAATCCCGAGGCCGTGTTTTGCGCCGTTTCACGGGTCGAGCTACTCGGTTTCGGGGGACGAGAAGAAAACCAGCGGAGACGGCCGTGATAGATCGGGTTAGATCGGACGAGACCGGTTAATTAGGCGATTCGCCGGCCGCAGATGGGGTGTCGACGAAATTTGATCCATTGTGACTCGCGATACAGAACGCAGCGATACCCTATGGTTTTCACCCCTTTCACTGGCTAATAAACCAAGGAAAAGGAGGGTTTCGTTGTTTTCCTTCCGGATAACAAATTAGCACGTCGCGCTGCGTTGTATTTCCGTTTATCCCAACGAAATTATCCCGAAATTCCAACGCCACTACTAAATATTAAACTTGGTTTTTTTAAACAAAACCGGTCGATAGATTATTACTCGAACCGTTGACCAAACCGAGCGATTAACTCCATTTCCCGAACTATTTAAAACTTTAATACCTTTCGTTTCATTCACTCGACTCTTTGTATTCGAAATAATATTTCGCGTTGACAAACCGTGTCGGCAATTTCCGAAAATTTCGTAAATATTCACCAACAGTGGTGATTAACACTAGGTTTACGGACGTTTTTGAATACCTATCTTTCTGGAGACCACCAAATTTACGGGTAAAGAAAACTACGTAATTTAAAAAAAAATAAGACCATGAGTTTGATTTAAAAACAATTACGTTGTTAACAAACTTAATGTAAATTGATTAAATCTATTAATATTGTATAATTACTGCAACTCACCCGTCAAATTGACGGGTCCCGTAAATCTAGTGTTAACATAGGCTACGTTACTTTTGCATCACCCTGTACCGGCACGAGTCGCGAAACACACGGTGAACGGGTTAAATCGGCGATCGAGGTCGCCAGATCGCAACGTTTAATTCCCACGGAGAATTTGATCCAACTGTAACACCGGTTACCGCTCGTTCCCTCGCAAGCACGCGATCGTTAAACAATGGCAGCGCCGGCCCTGTCGAAGCCTAATTCCTCCAGCGATTCCGCGGCGAGAGGGAATATCGACGGAGCTGGAGAAACTATGTGGAAAACACGGGAAAACATAGGAAAATCCAGCGTAGAGAAAAGCGAAAGGCGATATGTTCTGACGGAGGAACAGGGACGATTAAAACATAAGCGGGGATCGGAGCGGAGGGTCGAAAAGCTGGCTGCCATTGACTCGGAGTGATTGTCGGGAGCCCTGGCCGTTTCGGGGCCCTTCCACAAACACCTCGGTGCCTGCACACGCGAGGCCCAGTCAGACGAAACGTGTAGTTAAATGTGGGAGCGCCTCGGGTCAGACATAATAGTGTGTTGGGCTGCAGGTTAAACTGGCGGCGGCCGGCAGGCAGGTTGAAACGGGCCGAGGAATGCAGCCGGGGCAACGAGCAGGGTATAAAACGGAGACCAAAGAGGAATCCGGTCTCCTCCGCGTCTTTCTGTCCTTCCTTCCTTCCTCCCCGCCCTCTCCAACCCGATCCTTTTCCGCTTTGCTGCGACCAAACCGACCGTTTCCCTTCCTTCAACCCCGCGGAAAGTCATCGGCGATAGGTATAACGACCGTTTGACCGTTTCTCTTCCTTTAACCCCGCGGAACGTCATCGGTTATCGCTATAACGACCGTTTGACCGTTTCTCTTCCTTCAACCCCGCGGAGAGTCATCTACGATAGGTATAACGACCGTTTGACCGTTTCTCTTCCTTTAACCCCGCGGAGAGTCATGGGCGATCGTTATAACGACCGTCCGATGTTTCCGACCGTTTCCCTTTCTTCAAGTTCGCGGAGAGTCATCAGCGATCGCTATAACGACCGTTTGACCGTTTCTCTTCCTTCAACCCCGCAGAGAGTCATCAGCGATCGCTATAACGACCGTTTGACCGTTTCTCTTCCTTTAACCCCGCGAAGAGTCATGGGCGATCGTTATAACGACCGTCCGATGTTTCCGACCGTTTCCCTTCCGTCAATCCTGTGAAGCGTCATCGGTGATCATTATAACGACTGTTCGACGTCTCCAACCGTTTCCCTACCTTCAACCCCGCGGAGAAGTCATCGGCGATTGTTATAACGACCGTCCGACGTCTCCGACCGTTTCCCTTTCTTCAATTTCGTGGAGCGTCATCGGTGATCGCTATAATGACCGTTCGATGTTTCGGACCGTTTTGCTTCCTGTAACCCCGAGGAACGTTATCGGTGATCGCTATAATGACCGTTTCCCTACCTTCAACCCCAAGGAGAAGTCATCAGCGATTGCTGTAACGACCGTCCGACGTTTCCGACCGTTTCTCTTCCTTCAACCCCGCGGAGAGTCATGGACTATCGCTATAACAATCTTTTGACGTCTTCGATCGTTTCCTTTCCTTCAACTCCACGGTGCGTCATCGACGATCATTATAACGGCCGTCCGACGTCTCCGACCGTTTCGTTTGCCTTCCTTCAACCCCGTAGAAAGTCATGGGCTGTAGCTACAACGACCGTTCCACGTCTCCGACCGTTTCCCTTCCTTCACCTCTGCAGAACGTCATCGGCGATCGCTATAACGACCGTCCGACGTCTCCGACCGTTTTCCTTCCTTCAACCCCGCGGACCGTCATCGACTATCGCTACAACGCATCTTTCTTCTCCCCTTTGACCGCTCTCACCCGACTTTTCCTCGCATTTTTCTTCCTTCCCTTTCTTCCCTTCTTTCCATACAACCAGAGTCCCCCTTCGACGTTTCGACTTTCAAACCTCGGAGTCGACAGAGGGGTTGCTCCGGGTCTAGACTGTTTTTCCGGGGCATTAGTCATCGGA
This sequence comes from Euglossa dilemma, assembly GCA_002201625.1. Classification (NCBI taxonomy): domain Eukaryota; kingdom Metazoa; phylum Arthropoda; class Insecta; order Hymenoptera; family Apidae; genus Euglossa; species Euglossa dilemma. Next base: position 263,405 of record NIJG01000055.1, on the reverse strand, counting down.
GATCTCGTCCAATGCCAACTTTTCCTTCTAGCTTACTATTTTTCGGGGCCAGTTCTTTCCGCACTCTCACCCAACCTTTCCTCGCATTTTTCTTCCTTTCCTTCCTTCCAGAAAACCGGGGTCCCCTTTTAACGGTTCGACTTTCGAACCTCGGAATCGTCGGAGAAATTACTCCAGGTCTAGACTGTTTTTCCGGGGCATTAGTCATCGGAGATCTCGTTCAATGCCAACTTTTCCTTCTAACTCTATTTTTCGGGGCCAGTTCTTTCCGCCGGGATCACGATTCATTGCCGCACAACCGTTCTCACGGTTCGACGTTCCACAGGATCTCGTTAATTAGCCGAGCGCAGAGAAGGGTCTTCGTTTTTCCGAGATCGAGAGGCACGGTGACAGGTTTCGTGAAAGAAAGCGGTTTCGCGTTAATGATCGCGTGTTCGCTTTCGATTTTCGGCTAACTCTCCTGCGTTAACGTTGCGCTAGACTTTGATCTTGAATTCAGCTTCGATCGCGAAACTTTACCATCTCTCTAAATCGTCGTGGAAATTTCGATGTTAATAATCGAGGAGACATGTTTCTCTCGATTTGGTAATGAGAGGAGACTCGAATAATTTCGTGGGAATATCGATAAATAATTTCTTCGCAACGTTGACTGCGCTTTCGATTTTCGGCAAACTTTCCTGTGTTAACATTGCGCTATGATTTGATCTTGAATTCAGGTTAGATTACGAAATTTTACCGTCCCTCTTGGTCGTTGCGAAAATTCTTGTGTTAATAATCGAAGAGAGAAAATATTTACCTTTTTTGGTACTGCGATCTCTGAACTGGTAATGAGAGGAGACTCGGATAATTTCGTGGAAATATCGACAAGTAATTTCTCCGCGACGTTGACCGCGCTTTCGATTTTCGGCTAACTTTCCTATTTTAACATTGCGCTGTGCTTTGATCTTGAATTCAACTTAGATCGCGAAACTTTATCACCTATCTCTGTCGTCGCGAAAATTCCAGTGTTAATAATCGAAGAAAGATGTTTCTTTCGATCTCTGATGTGACAATGAGAAAAGACTCGGATAATTTCGTGGGAATATCGTAAAGTAATTTCTCCGCGACGTTGACCGCAATGACGACTATACATCTTTCGTGATCATTTTTGCCTGTTAGTGTTAACATTGCGTTGTGCTTTGATCTTAAATTCAACTTAGATCGCGAAACTTCACCAACTATCTCGATCGTCGCAAACATTCCGGCGTTAATAATCGAGGAGAGATGTTTCTCTCGATTTTTGGCCTAGTGATGAGGAGACTCGGATAATTTCGTGGAAATATCGATAAGTAATTTGTCCATGACGTTGACTGCGCTTTCGATTTTTGGCTAACATCCCTGTGTTAATATTGCGCTGTGCTTTGATCTTGAATTCAACTTAGATCGCAAAACTTTACCGTCTTCTCTCGCGAAAATTCCGGTGTTAATAATCACGGAGATATATTTCTCTGGTTCTGGTAATGAGAGGAGACTCGCATAATTTCATGGGAATATCGCTAAATAATTTCTCCGCGATGTTGACCGCAATGACGACTATACATCTTTCGAAATCATTTTTGTCTGCTAGTGTTAACAGTGAGCTATACTTTGATCTTGAATTCAACTTACATTGCGAAACTTCACCATCTCTTTCGATCGTCGCAAGAATTCCAGTGTTAATAATCGAAAAGAGATATTTCTCTCAATATACTAATGAGATGAGGTTCGGATAATTTCGTGGTAAATATCGGTAAGTAATTTCTCCGCGACGTTGACTGCGCTTTCGATTTTCGGCTAACTTTCCTATTTTAACATTGCGCTGTGCTTTGATCTTGAATTCAACTTAGATCGCGAAACTTCACCATCTCTCTCGATCGTCGCGAGAATTCCGGCGTTAATAATCAAAGAAAGATGTTTCTCTCGATCTCTGACCTGACAATGAGAAAAGGCTCGGATAATTTCGTGGGAATATCGATAAGTAATTTCTCCTCGACGTTGACCGCACTTTCGATTTTCGGCTAACTATACTTTGTTAACATTGCGCTATGCTTTGATCTTGAATTCAACTTAGATCGCGAAACTTCACTATCTCTCTCGATCGTTGCGAAAATTCCAGCGTTAATAATCAAAGAAAGATGTTTCTCTCGATCTCTGATCTGACAATGAGAAAAGACTCGGATAATTTCGTGGGAATATCGATAAGTAATTTCTCCTCGACGTTGACCGCAATGACGACTATACATCTTTCGGTATCGCGGTCATTTTTGCCTGTTATTCCGGATAAAAAGGCCTGTCGTTCTTCCTGGTTTCCAGGCTGTCGTAGCGTTTGCCGCTTTCCGTGATCGATTCCGCCGATAGCCGGACATTAATGATTCATTATACTGCCCGTGGCCTGTTCGCTCGACTCGATGAAGCGATCGCTGGCTTAATGCCACGTTTAATGCTACTCCAACGATCATGCTACTCCTCTCGTCCCGATGCCTCTTCCTCCTCGACGACGTCCGGAGAACGGCTGGGCTGGCTGGCTTTTATACCTTCTTACAGGATGTTTCATACGTGTAACAGGAACGCGCGAAGATGGCACCTGCTCCCATTGTCGGTGGTCGTTTTCTCGCAACGGTAGTTAATCGCTCACTTATCGGTAGAACCGGGGGAAATTTATGCGTGCAGAGAGAGAGAGAGAGAGAAAGAGATTGAAATGCACGGTACGCCACGGATCGACGGGTCTAATTATAACGCGAGCGTGTCTGATAGGTGTTTGCGAGAGGCCAGAGCTGATTAAGCGATTGTTCGTATCGCTATAAGCACGAGAAATAATCCTGGCACAGTTCGACGAACTTGCTTCCAACTTTACTCTCCTCTGTCGCGTAAAATCACAGGCAAAGTCCAGCGAAACGCGGCAATTTATAGGGAAATTTCGGTAAATCCGCTCGAACCTGCGGAAAGAAATTTCGCCGAATTTAACGGAACCTTTGGCGAGAAATTTCTCCCGAATTTACGTTTGGAAAGAAATTTCGGGGAAATAGCTGGAGGAACCGTTGGTGAAATTGAAATTGAATCCTGCGAAATTGCAGAAGAACCGGGATCCAGGATGGGATAAAACGTCGCGGGATAAACAGACCGGATTGAAAAGTTTGCAAGTATCGCGGGAAACGTTCGCAATGGGAATTTCAAAGTCGATCGGCTGAAGCAGGAGACGTTCTCGCTGCAATGGCGAAAGATCAAACGCCTCATCGCGGAAACGCTTTCCTCGCGAGGATGTATGTTGGTGTTCTCGCGGAATTTCGACAAGCGGGAAGCAAGGAGGATCGGGCTGGAGTTGTGGCGAGATTTTTACCCGAATTTACCCGATCGTTTGGAAAGAAATTTCGGGAAATTCGCTGGAATCTTCGGTAAAATTGAAATTGAATCCGGCAAAATTGCAGGAGAACCACGATTTAGGGTTGGATAAAACGTCGCGGGATAAACAGATCGGCGAAACGATTGGTAAGTTTGCAAGTATCTCGGGAAACGCTCATAATAGGAATTTCAAAATCGATCAGCTGAAGGAGGCGACACTCTACACTACAAAGATCAAATGGCGAAAAATTTCCCCAAATTTAGGTTTGGAAAGAAATTTCGGGGAACTCGCTGGAACATTCGGTAAAATTGAAATTGAATTCAGCAAAATTCCATAAGAACCGAGATAAAACGTTGCGAGATAAACAGGTCGGCGAGACGATTGTAAAGTTTGCAAGTAGCGTCGAAAACGTTTGCGATGGGAATTTCAAAGTCTATCAGTTGAAGGAAACGATGTCCTCACTGCAAAGATCAAATGGCGAGAAATTTCCCCAAATTTACGTTTGGAAAGAAATTTAGGGAAACTCGCTGGAACCAATGTTCGCTAAAATTGAAATTAAATCCGGCAAAATTGCAGGAGAACAAGGATTCAGGGTTGGATAAAACGTCGCGGGATAAACAGATCGGATTGAAAAGTTTGCAAGTATAGCGGGAAACGTTCGCAATGGGAATTTCAAAATCGATCGGCTGAAGGAAGCGATGTTCCCACTGCAAAAATCAAATGACGAGAAATTTCCCCAAATTTACATTTGGGAAGATATTTCGGCGAACTCGCTGGAATCTTCGGTGAAATTGAAATTGAATCTGGCAAAATTGCAGGAGAACCAGGATTCATGGTTGGATAAAACGTCGCGGGATAAACAAATCGGATTGAAAAGTTTGCAAGTATCGCGGAAAACGCTCTTAATGGAAATTTCAAAATCGATCAACTGAAGGAGGCGACAATCCACACTACAAAGATCAAATGGCGAGAAATTTCTCCAAATTTACGTTTGAAAAGAAATTTCAGAGAACTCGCTGGAACCAACGTTCGCTAAAATTGAAATTAAATCCGGCAAAATTGCAGGAGAACCAAGATTCAGGATTGGATAAAACGTCGCGGGATAAACAGATCGGATTGAAAAGTTTGCAAGTATCGCGGGAAACGCTCGCGATGGGAATTTCAAAGTCGATCGGCTAAAGGAGGCGAGACTCGAAAGATCAAACGCCTCGTCGTAGAAACGCTTTCCTCGCGAGGGTGCGCGCTGGTGTTCCCGCGAAATTTCGACAAGCGGGAAACAAGGAGGATCGGGTCGGAGTTGCGGCAGACGTTTTGTACGCCTTAACGATCGTCTAACAACTTCGAGTTCGCTAACTAGTTTGCCACGAATCCAAAGTCGTCTCGCGGTTACTTCCACGTTAGCGTTCGCGAACCTCGGTTCCCCATTGTCTTCCCGTTACCTCCATCGGTGAATAACTTTCGCCCCGACGTCTCGTTTACCTCGGCGACGCCTATTTCTCCCCGGAAACCGGCCGAATTCACCCCGACAGCCTCGCTCCGTTTCCCGGGTGAGAAAGCAACGACGAGCTCTGAAATCGAACTTTTTCCGATGGACGTCTAAAACGATTCATCTATAGATATTCTCGAAATACATCTAACGTAGAGAAACCCATTTCCTCTGTTTTATTCCGGTGTGGCAAAATGTTATGCAAATGAAATCCATTCGATTTCAGGGCTCAAAGTGTGTCACCTACTTGGATATACGTTATTTCAGAAACTAAGACTATTTAATTAGGAATAGACGGTTAATGTATATTTAAGTTCCGATGCGATATCGAATTCTGTGTTATTCCCGTTTGACCCCGTTCATCCAGGAAGATTTGTGCTTTAATGTATATTCTGAGAGCTTTTCAACGTTAAATCACGCTTCTTACATGTCAAATTAGAAATAATCTGTGGATGAAAAAGAGAAAATAAAGAGACATAGAACAAATTTAGTCTACTAAAAGGAAAATCGCAAAGTTGAGCTACTTTTCACGCGTAACAATGGAAACGAACGCTAGCATAGCAACGGAGTGCAAAAGATTAGAATCTAAACGGTAGGTAAGATTTTTAATTAATAAGATCCAACAGCCAAGATCTCCAGCCTAACACCATGGTAACCCCATTCCTGGGACTATTTATTGCAGCGAGATACCATCGGAAGTCCATGCTGCATTCGAATGGTACCAGCTAGCTGGTAACTCTGGAAGAAAGCGTTCGGCGAATAGCCTAAGCTTCTAAACTTGGTGAACAAGGAGGAACCGAAACGGTCCTCCGTGTAATTAAACTTTCCGCTCTCGTCCCGCGGCGCGTTTAAAAGGGAACCCATGGCCCGGGACATAAATTTTTCCCCTCAAATATTTGAACATCGCCACCGGAGAAGCCCGGTTTTTACCATCCCTGATAAATCCTCCGTTTTTCTCTGCTTCCTTGCCGCTTCCTCTTCGCTTCGTCTTTGCTTTGCTCGCCGAGCGAAGAGAAGCGAGTAAACGCGCGCGAACCGCGCGTGGATCTCACCGGCTTCCTTTTCGGATGATAAAGCCAGATTGTAAAAGAGTTATCAAAGGCAAACGAGGCGGATAGCCGGCCATGATAGCGGCACGAACCGGTCGTTTAGGCGACGCGTCCCTCGGGAGCCGAACATAATCACCTCGGTCTATACCGGCGGAGAACTGGTAGACCAGAGGCATATTCTGCCACGCTTATCGTTTATTACCGTGGCTAACGATACGTTAAATTGCACCAACAGGGTAAGAAGGCACCACGGCGTGGCAGGACGACTGGGAAATTGATTCGGATGAATAACCGCGCTGAATGAATCGCGCAGGAAGTTTTTCCGTGCAACAGGGCTGAGCCAAAGGGAAACGGATATCGTGATATCGGATTTAAGAATGGGAAGAATGATTGATTCGAAGAATTGATCCTTAATTCTTTAGGAACAAGTGTCAAAATATCTATAGAAATCTTTTAGATTTCTAAAAGGTTATATATTCATGGAATCTAGTTTTTAGAGTGAAAGCTGCTTGGAATATAACGAAAAATGTGTAATTGTAATATTAAATGTAATTATTATGTAGTTATTAAATGTAAAATGTACAATTTCCCTCGATTTCTTATATTCGATTGCTTAATATATACTCAGTGTATCGTTATTTTTTTCGTTTCTCGTCAGCAAAGGGTTAATATTTATAGATAGATCCGTTTCTAGATCCGTGGAACAGAGGTGATCCAGGAGGATCTTCGATGGATAGCAAATAAAAGGGAAGAACGATTGATCTGAAGAATTGATCCTTAACTCTTTAGGGACGAGTGTCAAAACATCCATCGAAATCTTTTATTTTTTATAGTGAAAGCTACTTGAAATATAGCGAAAAATAATTTTAGCATTTCCATCGATTTAGAACATATTTTTTAAAATTTCCTTCGATTTCTTATTTTTAATTACTTAATATACACTCGATGTATCATTATTTTTTTCGTTTCTCGTCACCAATGGGTTAATATTTATACATATATTAGACTCGTTTTTAGACTCGTGGAACAGAGGTGATCGAGGAGGATCATGCAGATACGAAAGCGGATAACATCGTTTTCGATTAACGTTAAAAAGCATTTGCTACGAAGCAAACAAACACGGAGAACTCGGAAAATCGTCAGCCAATATCGATCCGAAATTTTTATAGATATTATAGATCCGTAGTTTTTATACATTTCACAAGAGATTTTTTTCCAAAAATTCTCTTATCCCGATTTTTTCCGGCACGAATAATCCTATTATTAATACCTGGATAGTAGACGTGTAGATATTCGCGCATATGGTGCACGCAGAGTCAAATATGTAACGTATGTAGGCTATTTTCGCTAATTTCCTTTGCAATCGTTACAGGAACGAAATAAGCGTACAGGTTCAATGTGGTCGCTACGGGAACAACGAGAATTCTCAATTAACCGTTCGATTTCCTCCCCCTAAGATTAATACATATACGAACAGATTCGTGATATTTTCCTCGCGGAAATGCAGCTTCGAATTTTAAAACCCTTCTGAAACGTATCACGATTATTTTCGTTCAAGGAAATAAAAATATCCCCGCAACGCGAAGAATCGAAAATCGAAATACAAGAAAACTCGCGAAAAAGTCTCGATTTCCTGCGAAATCCTGAAATTTTCGCCAATTGAATGAAACAGCGAGGCAATTTAACTTCGATATATTAAAAAATCCTGTCTGCACGCTCAACAGTTTGTTCCCGGGAAAGGAAGAAACGGGAAGAAATCGAAGTCCGGCATGCCGATCGTAACACGCGCCGGGAATCGGCTCGGAGCCGCTCGGATCCG
>NIJG01000055.1:230012-241408 GCA_002201625.1 Euglossa dilemma | reverse complement strand
TACAAACTTAAATCTATCTTCCGTGATGTTACTTTACGAGTTTCCACGAAGTTTGAATCTCCGGAATTTAATCTTTCGATTTTTGTTACTCTTTGTTACCAATGGTTCGAATGCGAGTTTCCGGGAATTTCGAATTTTGGGAATTTAACGTGTTTAATTTTTTAATCACTCGGTACGCGAGGATCTAAACGAATTAAACATTTTTTTTAATTTAAGCTACGAATCATCGCTGTATTTTGTTCTGAACCTTCGCTGGAAATATCCAGGAATCCTATTTTCCGTGAAATAATTTTACGGATTTCTACGAAGTTTGAATCCCCGAAATTTAATCTTTCGATTTTTGTTACCCTTTCTCTACATCGGTTCGAATACGAGTGTCCGGGAATTTCGAATTTTGGGAATTTAACGTGTTTAATTCCTTAATCTTTCGTAACTCGAGGATCTAAATGAATTTAATATATTTTTTAATTCAAGCTTCGGATCATCGCTGTATTTTTTTCTGGACCTTCGCCGGGAATATCCAGGGAAATAAAAATTTTCGAAATTTAAACCGCCGATTCCCGTTGTATTTTTTCCCGACCAGTTGACACGCGAATTTCCGCCGGTTTTAAACTTCGAAAATGTAAACTTTGGATATTCGCTATATCCATTGTCCAACAGTTGACACGCGAGTTTCCGCGACTGTTAAACTTCGGATTTCCGTTACATGCCCTTTCGAATGAAAAACAAAAAATCCTCAGCGACGTCATTGAAACGAAGGCGTCACCGTATCGATGATAGAACATAGATACAGCACGATACGCCGAATGCGTTTTAGAAAATCGCGTTCGTCTTGGAGATAACCGCTGTCCACTCGGAGGCCTAATCGGACAATGGCTCGAGCAGTTTAAACGACTACCCGACAAACAATCACGACCGTTCGATACCTCTTATCAGATTTATTGCCGCGGTATATAACGCTGGAAAATCGAGAGAACGAAATCGTTTTCTCTTCGACGCGTTTCACAGCTCTTCGATGCTTAAAATCGCATCTTCTCGTACGCGACGTTGATTAATCTCGAGAATGCTTAATTAACGAGGAGACAGTCGCGATTAATGAAAAATTATGTTTATTCGTTACTCACAATTTCCTTCGATACCTTTTTGATTCCGTTTCATTAATCATTCTACGGTAAAGAGAACTCTGAACGTGATTGTACTTTGCCTTCGTCCTTGATCGATTTTTGGAATCTTATCAGCGATATGTACCTAAATATAGTATATACTATAGATTAAAGTCGTGCAATGAAAATAAATAGGCACTCGAGCGTGTATAATTAACCTTGTATCGTGAAAACAGTGAAAGATATCGACCGGCTTGATGGAGTAACATATACCGAAATGAAATATTCCACTTGCGAAAATTATAGAAATACGTTCCATTTGAGACGATTGTTTGGGAATTTTGGAACGAGATCAGTGATACTCGGAGATGGAGAGATCTTCGAAAATTATAAAAATACGTTCCTTCGAGACGATTGTTTGAGAATTTTAGAACGAGGTCCAAGTTATTCGGAGATAGAGAGATTTCCGAAAATTAGAAAAATACATTTCCTTCGAGACGATTGTTAGGAATTTTTGAACGAGGTCCAAGTTATTCGGAGATAGAAAGATTTCCAAAAATTACAAAAATACGTTCTCTTCGAGACGATTGTTTGGGAATTTTGGAACGAGGTCAGTAATACTCGGTGATGGAGAGATTTGCGAAAATTATTAAACTACGTTCCCTTCGAGACGATTGTTTAGGAATTATTGAACGAGGTCCGAGTTACTCGGAGATGGAGAGATCTTCGAAAATTATAAAAATACGTTTCCTTCGAGACGATTGTTTAAAAATTTTGGAACGAGGTCAGTGATACTCGGAAATGGAGAGATCTTCGAAAATTAAAAAACTGCGTTCCCTTCGAGACGATTGTTTGAGAATTTTAGAACGAGGTCCGAGTTACTCGAAGATAGAGAGATTTGCGCAAATTATAAAAATACGTTTCCTTCGAGACGATTGTTTAAAAATTTTGGAACGAGGTCAGTGATACTCGGAAATGGAGAGATCTTCGAAAATTAAAAAACTGCGTTCCCTTCGAGACGATTGTTTGAGAATTTTAGAACGAGGTCCGAGTTACTCGAAGATAGAGAGATTTGCGCAAATTATAAAAATACGTTTCCTTCGAGACGATTGTTTAAAAATTTTGGAACGAGGTCAGTGATACTCGGAAATGGAGAGATCTTCGAAAATTAAAAAACTGCGTTCCCTTCGAGACGATTGTTTGAGAATTTTAGAACGAGGTCCGAGTTACTCGAAGATAGAGAGATTTGCGCAAATTATAAAAATACGTTTCCTTCGAGACGATTGTTTAAAAATTTTGGAACGAGGTCAGTGATACTCGGAAATGGAGAGATCTTCGAAAATTAAAAAACTGCGTTCCCTTCGAGACGATTGTTTGAGAATTTTAGAACGAGGTCCGAGTTACTCGAAGATAGAGAGATTTGCGCAAATTATAAAAATACGTTTCCTTCGAGACGATTGTTTAAAAATTTTGGAACGAGGTCAGTGATACTCGGAGATGGAGAGATCTTCGAAAATTAAAAAACTGCGTTCCCTTCGAGACGATTGTTTGAGAATTTTAGAACGAGGTCCGAGTTACTCGAAGATAGAGAGATTTGCGCAAATTATAAAAATACGTTTCCTTCGAGACGATTGTTTAAAAATTTTGGAACGAGGTCAGTGATACTCGGAGATGGAGAGATCTTCGAAAATTAAAAAACTGCGTTCCCTTCGAGACGATTGTTTGAGAATTTTAGAACGAGGTCCGAGTTACTCGAAGATAGAGAGATTTGCGCAAATTATAAAAATACGTTTCCTTCGAGACGATTGTTTAAAAATTTTGGAACGAGGTCAGTGATACTCGGAGATGGAGAGATCTTCGAAAATTAAAAAACTGCGTTCCCTTCGAGACGATTGTTTGAGAATTTTAGAACGAGGTCCGAGTTACTCGAAGATAGAGAGATTTGCGCAAATTATAAAAATACGTTTCCTTCGAGACGATTGTTTAAAAATTTTGGAACGAGGTCAGTGATACTCGGAGATGGAGAGATCTTCGAAAATTAAAAAACTGCGTTCCCTTCGAGACGATTGTTTGAGAATTTTAGAACGAGGTCCGAGTTACTCGAAGATAGAGAGATTTGCGCAAATTATAAAAATACGTTTCCTTCGAGACGATTGTTTAAAAATTTTGGAACGAGGTCAGTGATACTCGGAGATGGAGAGATCTTCGAAAATTAAAAAACTGCGTTCCCTTCGAGACGATTGTTTGAGAATTTTAGAACGAGGTCCGAGTTACTCGAAGATAGAGAGATTTGCGCAAATTATAAAAATACGTTTCCTTCGAGACGATTGTTTAAAAATTTTGGAACGAGGTCAGTGATACTCGGAGATGGAGAGATCTTCGAAAATTAAAAAACTGCGTTCCCTTCGAGACGATTGTTTGAGAATTTTAGAACGAGGTCCGAGTTACTCGAAGATAGAGAGATTTGCGCAAATTATAAAAATACGTTTCCTTCGAGACGATTGTTTAAAAATTTTGGAACGAGGTCAGTGATACTCGGAGATGGAGAGATCTTCGAAAATTAAAAAACTGCGTTCCCTTCGAGACGATTGTTTGAGAATTTTAGAACGAGGTCCGAGTTACTCGAAGATAGAGAGATTTGCGCAAATTATAAAAATACGTTTCCTTCGAGACGATTGTTTAAAAATTTTGGAACGAGGTCAGTGATACTCGGAGATGGAGAGATCTTCGAAAATTAAAAAACTGCGTTCCCTTCGAGACGATTGTTTGAGAATTTTAGAACGAGGTCCGAGTTACTCGAAGATAGAGAGATTTGCGCAAATTATAAAAATACGTTTCCTTCGAGACGATTGTTTAAAAATTTTGGAACGAGGTCAGTGATACTCGGAGATGGAGAGATCTTCGAAAATTAAAAAACTGCGTTCCCTTCGAGACGATTGTTTGAGAATTTTAGAACGAGGTCCGAGTTACTCGAAGATAGAGAGATTTGCGCAAATTATAAAAATACGTTTCCTTCGAGACGATTGTTTAAAAATTTTGGAACGAGGTCAGTGATACTCGGAGATGGAGAGATCTTCGAAAATTAAAAAACTGCGTTCCCTTCGAGACGATTGTTTGAGAATTTTAGAACGAGGTCCGAGTTACTCGAAGATAGAGAGATTTGCGCAAATTATAAAAATACGTTTCCTTCGAGACGATTGTTTAAAAATTTTGGAACGAGGTCAGTGATACTCGGAGATGGAGAGATCTTCGAAAATTAAAAAACTGCGTTCCCTTCGAGACGATTGTTTGAGAATTTTAGAACGAGGTCCGAGTTACTCGAAGATAGAGAGATTTGCGCAAATTATAAAAATACGTTTCCTTCGAGACGATTGTTTAAAAATTTTGGAACGAGGTCAGTGATACTCGGAGATGGAGAGATCTTCGAAAATTAAAAAACTGCGTTCCCTTCGAGACGATTGTTTGAGAATTTTAGAACGAGGTCCGAGTTACTCGAAGATAGAGAGATTTGCGCAAATTATAAAAATACGTTTCCTTCGAGACGATTGTTTAAAAATTTTGGAACGAGGTCAGTGATACTCGGAGATGGAGAGATCTTCGAAAATTAAAAAACTGCGTTCCCTTCGAGACGATTGTTTGAGAATTTTAGAACGAGGTCCGAGTTACTCGAAGATAGAGAGATTTGCGCAAATTATAAAAATACGTTTCCTTCGAGACGATTGTTTAAAAATTTTGGAACGAGGTCAGTGATACTCGGAGATGGAGAGATCTTCGAAAATTAAAAAACTGCGTTCCCTTCGAGACGATTGTTTGAGAATTTTAGAACGAGGTCCGAGTTACTCGAAGATAGAGAGATTTGCGCAAATTATAAAAATACGTTTCCTTCGAGACGATTGTTTAAAAATTTTGGAACGAGGTCAGTGATACTCGGAGATGGAGAGATCTTCGAAAATTAAAAAACTGCGTTCCCTTCGAGACGATTGTTTGAGAATTTTAGAACGAGGTCCGAGTTACTCGAAGATAGAGAGATTTGCGCAAATTATAAAAATACGTTTCCTTCGAGACGATTGTTTAAAAATTTTGGAACGAGGTCAGTGATACTCGGAGATGGAGAGATCTTCGAAAATTAAAAANAAAGCACGTTCCCTTCGAGACGATTATTTGGAAATTTTGAAACGAGTTATTCGAAGAGATTTCCGACTTTCCCCTATCGCGACGCCGTGTTCCCGCGCAGCAATCTTAATTTCAATTTCCTCGCGGAGAAACAGGCAGCGATTAAACTAAGCCAGGATAACGTTGGTCGCGGAGGAAGAAAAGGTAGCCACGGCAAACGCTTAACGCAGGTAACACGAACGGATCTAGCTGTTTGCGAACGGAAAATCGTGTTTGCGAATCCTTATCTGCGGCTTGCCGCAATCGCCGGCGTCGTTATTTTCTTTCGCGAGCCTAAACTCCTCGTCAAACACGGAAGAGCAAAGAATACGGAAATTTCTTCTTTTTTTTCCCACCCTGAGGTCGTCGATGATATTCCGTTGCTCGAGACCGAGTACTTTCCTGGAACGAACACTCGCAATTAACACGGCGATAAAACGAACAGGGCAATCGCATTAAGAATTTTGCGCGAATTCTCGCTCCGAATCTCGCGGCGAACGATAACGCTATCTCGCGATGGTTTATTGTAATCCGAGGAACTCGAGATATAACGCGTAATGTTATATAAGCTTCGACGTTCTCGAAGTACTCGCATCCGTTAACCCTTTGCCATTTTAAGGCTAGCAAACCGAAGCACATCGAAAATTAACTCTTTGCACTCGAGAGGCTACTCTCAGTCACCATTCGTTTTAATTCCATAATTTAAACGCGAAGCGATAATAACTATATTAAAGATAACTACACGCTAAGTATCAAAATAAAATAATTTTGCTCGTTCCAAACCCAAACGTATACTATTTTTTACATATTTTCACATAAAAGGTACTACCGAGTTTATCGAAACAAAAAAAGCTTCTTCATAGGAAAAAAGTCTTCGAGCGCAAAGGGTTAACTCATTTGCATCATTAGGCGGAATAATCCGCACTCAATAACTGTTGCTTACCTATTTTAAATTTATTTATTACACAACTATGTAAAAGAATAAATATTTATACTATAGCATCATATAGAATGATCTTGTTTTAATATATATATATATATGTATAATTTCTGGATCAAATATAAACAAGAGTTCGTTTGTTACACTTAATTTCAATGAGAGTCTTGGAAGACTCCCTTCAGAGCAATGATGCAAATGAGTTAATCATCGATACAAATTATTATCTTTTTTGCTATTTATTAACCGTTTGCGGACGAGAAACGTAGCTAACTATCTACTAAATAATTAGAAATAACAAATCTGAGCTAAAAAGTATAACAACATCGATGATAATGCGAAAATTATTTTTCGCTATATTGATTTTCATTTTCATTTTAAAACGTCACGAAATTTCAACGTATGTTATGACATTTGTCTTCAAAAAGTTAATCAACAGTTTCCTCTGTGAAATAAACACGCAGATATCTCTTCTGATCCCAAAGAAACCCTTTTAACCCTTTGCACTCGAGAGGCGAATCTCAATCGCCATTTAATCAGATTCTAAACATCGATATTAATTAGTATATCAAATTTAAAATTACCCAATACTTGTAATATCGAAATAAAATAATTCTATGTCTCAATTTGCATACGATTTCTTATTTGCGATTTTAAAAATGTCGTCGACTTTATACAAGCAAGTCTTCGAATTGCTATTTTTTAACGAAAGGATCGTCGAGTGAAATGGTTTATCACGAACCAATTTCTCACCGACGCAAAATTTTTCTTAGAATATTGTATGCAAAATAAATATTATTAATCTCTCTCGAAAATTATCCAAATTCTAATGGCACGTGGCAAGAACGAGGAAGTCCGGCACGCGTGGAGCCATTTCGTCCGGACGTAGCGAAGAATAACACGTAACTGAGGTAGAAAGACATTAAACGAAAATTAACCGCGAGCCTGTCCAAGCATCTCGGAGCCTGAGGATGTTTACATCGAGCCCTATCTACGAACCACGCCTCTTTCAACATCATCGTGTTTGCCTCGATCTGCTCGCGTAGTATCGTAGGCGTAGGAGTTAACTAGCTATCGAAGATCGCGAAGGAAACGGTAAATATCGGAGAGATTCCTGGAGTGATCGGGGTCGAAAAGCTGCGACGAGGTGAAATTCCACGGTTGTCCTAGGATATTCGAGGCCCGCCGCGAATCAGGGGAGGTTGCTTAATCGCTCGGGGATTACCTCCCGACACCGTGTGCAACAAATTCCATCGGGATATTTATTAAACTCGTGTTTCCCGTTAAAAGCACGCCAGCAGCCTGCGATCGGATGAATCGGAATAAAAATGATCGTCTGGAAGGGCTGTGATTAATCATCGATCCCGGAGTAAACCTTCCGTTCGTCCCAGGTTTATTACTCATCCGCTTGGAATGCTAATCGAGCGTTATCCCTTCGTTGCTTCCGGTCGTAGGAGGTCCATTCCGCGATTCTCGGCCCTCGAGGGGGTGGACGAAAGGGAGAGGAGAGGAGAGATATAATTACCTGAGTCGAGGAGAAAAATCGGGAGAAAAAAAGGAAGAAACGACTGACCTTCTGGACCCGGAGGATTCGAGGAGCGTTCCTCCGGTTCGAATGCTGTTCCTCGATGGAGGGGAAACGACGGGGAAGAGGATCGCGACGAGAGCCTGCTGCCTTTGAGAAGGACCCTGAGACGGCTATAAATTACCGGCTAATATCTCATAATTACCGAGCGAACCAGACTCCAGGAATGCCACGGCAACGAGTCAGCATGCAGGTACCCCGACAACTTCCCAACCCGAACGCGTTTCGCGCCAATGAATATCCACCGTTTCCTTCCACCACTTCCACCACTTCCGCCCATCTCCAGACACTTTCTTCGCGAATTTTTCTATATCCGCGTTAAATTTTCGTCGATATTCGTAATCCTACGCGATCCGATATAGCGACGACATTTCAATCTACTTTCAAATGGTCGCACAGGTCTCTAAACATTTACGCGAAATTTCGCAACAATGAAGATCCAGAGTTTCCTTCCACCACTTCCGCCCATCTCCAGACACTTTCTTCGTGAATTTTTCTATATCTGCGTTAACTTTTCGACGATATTCGTTAACTCTACGCGATTCGTATCGCTATATTGACGGCATTTTAATTTTCTTCCAAATGGTCGCATACCTCTTCAAACATTTGCGTCAAATTTCGCGCCGAACGCGTTTCGCGCCAATGAATATCCACCGTTTCCTCCCACCACTTCCACCACTTCCGCCCATCTCCAGACACTTTCTTCGCGCAGTTTTCTATCTATTCGTCGACTTTTCGCCGATATTCGTTAATCCTACGCGATCCGATATAGCAATAACATTCCAATCTACTTTCAAATAGTCGCACAGGTCTCTAAACATTTACGTGAAATTTCGCAACAATGAATATCCAGAGTTTTCTTCCACCATTTCCGCCCATCTTCAGCCACTTTCTTCGCGCATTTTTCTATCTATTCATCGACTTTTCGTCGATATTCGTTAATCCTACGCGATCCGATATAGCGACGACATTTCAATCTACTTTCAAATGGTCGCACAGGTCTCTAAACATTTACGTGAAATTTCGCAACCATGAAGATCCAGAGTTTCCTTCCACCACTTCCGCCCATCTCCAGACACTTTCTTCGTGAATTTTTCTACATCTGCGTTAACTTTTCGACGATATTCGTAATCCTACGCGATCCGATGTAGCGACATTTCAATCTGCTTTCAAATGGTCACACAGGTCTCTAAACATTTACGTGAAATTTCGCACCAATGAATATCCAGAGTTTCCTTCCACCACTTCCGCCCATCTCCAGACACTTTCTTCGTGAATTTTTCCATCGCTTCGTTATCCTTTCGTCGATATTCGTTAACTCTACGCGTTTCGTATCGCTATATTGACGGCATTTTAATTTTCTTCCAAATGGTCGCATACCTCTTCAAACATTTGCGTCAAATTTCGCGCCGAACGCGTTTCGCGCCAATGAATATCCACCGTTTCCTCCCACCACTTCCACCACTTCCGCCCATCTCCAGACACTTTCTTCGCGCAGTTTTCTATCTATTCGTCGACTTTTCGCCGATATTCGTTAATCCTACGCGATCCGATATAGCAATAACATTCCAATCTACTTTCAAATAGTCGCACAGGTCTCTAAACATTTACGTGAAATTTCGCAACAATGAATATCCAGAGTTTTCTTCCACCATTTCCGCCCATCTTCAGCCACTTTCTTCGCGCATTTTTCTATCTATTCATCGACTTTTCGTCGATATTCGTTAATCCTACGCGATCCGATATAGCGACGACATTTCAATCTACTTTCAAATGGTCGCACAGGTCTCTAAACATTTACGTGAAATTTCGCAACCATGAAGATCCAGAGTTTCCTTCCACCACTTCCGCCCATCTCCAGACACTTTCTTCGTGAATTTTTCTACATCTGCGTTAACTTTTCGACGATATTCGTAATCCTACGCGATCCGATGTAGCGACATTTCAATCTGCTTTCAAATGGTCACACAGGTCTCTAAACATTTACGTGAAATTTCGCACCAATGAATATCCAGAGTTTCCTTCCACCACTTCCGCCCATCTCCAGACACTTTCTTCGTGAATTTTTCCATCGCTTCGTTATCCTTTCGTCGATATTCGTTAACTCTACGCGTTTCGTATCGCTATATTGACGGCATTTTAATTTTCTTCCAAATGGTCGCATACCTCTTCAAACATTTGCGTCAAATTTCGCGCCGAACGCGTTTCGCGTCAATGAATATCCACCGTTTCCTTCCACCACTTCCGTCCATCGTCAGACACTTTATTCGCGTATTTTTCTATCTCTTCGTTAAATTTTCGTCGATATTCGTTAACTCTACGCGATCCGTATCGCTATATTGAAGGCATTTTAATCTTCTTCCAAATGGTAGCATACCTCTCGAAACAGTTACGTGAAATTTCGCACCAATGAATATCCAGAGTTTTCTTCCATCACTTCCGTCCATCTCCAGACACTTCCTTCGTGAATTTTCCCATCTCTTCGTTATCCCTTCGTCGATATTCGATTACTCTACGCGATCCGTATCGCTATAGTATATTATAATATTCCAAATAGTTGCACACCTTTCCAAACATTTGCGTGAAATTTCGCGACATACTTTTCAGAGAATTCTTTGATTTTGGATGCTTGGCACGCAGCGAATATTGCGAAAGAAATTTGTAAAGTGGCACGATTCTCCGATAATCGTGTAATTATTATAATAATACCAATCATACGATATAAGGAAGTCACTTATAGCTAGAGGAAATTTAAATATACCTTATTAATTTATATATGTATTATATACAAAGATGAAAGAAACGAAGAATGAGACACCACGTATACCTGTAAATTTTGTGAAATATATATAATAAATCAACTATGAGACAATAAATTTAAAATCTTCATATCGTTGTTTAAAGTCTTATCTGCGTTCTTTAATTTTCTTAATTACTCAAGCCTCGATGATCCATCGTTCCATTTCGTTCAAGAGTATAAATTGTACTTAAAAGTATGTAGATCGTGGATCTTAGCGTTCTAAATTAATTTCGCAAAGATGTGTCAACGAATTGTGAACCAACCGGGATAGCGAATCGGGATTAATACAGATATTACGTTCGCTTCTCGAATTTGCAATCGAACGCGCGGAACTCGACCTGTAACGAGATGAGAAATCTTCAGAGACCCGGGAAATAATCAGAAGAGTTTCTTTCTAGAGCGTTCAGGGGGATTTCACGCTATTTCCCGGTGTATAATTTAAATTTGCCGAAAAGGAGGTTCTGTCGACCGACCATCGTTCGCGGAATCCACACGTGCGTCACGAAAATGCAATTAACTTGCAGCGTGAACGCCTCTGTCGAGTTCCGTGGAACATACGTGGAATTCTGGGGAGAAAGAAACGCGGCGTGGAGAAGCTTCGGATCGCTTCATCCGGAGAAACGAGATTAATCGAAGATCGAGACCCTCGCGCTCTTCGTTTCTCTCAAATTCAACCTTCACTGCAATTCTCGAACGAAATACTGAAACGACGAGTTAAAGCCACCGAAATATCCGAATTAGCTTCTTCGAATTTTCGTAAAAGAGAATCTCGAAATAAAAGAACAGTCTTTCGACCTCTACGACAATTCTCGAACGAAA
>NIJG01000055.1:212153-229172 GCA_002201625.1 Euglossa dilemma | reverse complement strand
GAGGAACGGTGCAGAAAATTTCAAGGAAAATCGGATAGAAAGGGAAGCGAAGAAATGAAGGAGTTCGAGGAAAGGGAGATTCTTGCCGAATACAGTGTCTGAGTGTTTCCGGCGGGCTCAGCCGGGGCTTAACGTTTTAATCTGCAGGTTAATCGAGGCGTTGAACGATCGTTCAAGTTCCGCGTAACACGAGAGGAGAATTTCAGCGCACGATCGGGCGTCTAATATCTATTGCACGCGGTCGAGTGCTGTTCAATCGAGGAGGACTTCTTACGAGCGCGAATACTTCTCGCGATACACGGTTCCGATTACCACCGGAAGCACCGGCGCAAGAACTTCGAAAGGCGAAACGGCGCGACGGCTTTAATTAATGCGAAGTTAAAAGACGACGTCGAAGCGAGGCAAGAACGGAAATTGCGGATCAAAAGCGGCTTACCTGCAAAGAGAAAAATATAACGTCTCCTCGACATAATGGGATAAAACGAAGCAGAGTTTGATAATAAGAAAAAAAGGAAAAAATGGGAAAAAGACGATGGAAAGAAATACTATCCTTTTAAGAGTCTTTCAGGAATATTCGCTATCTTTTCCTCGTTTGTTCCGAGAACGAACGAAGTCCTTGAAAAACGTTCGAACGGTGTTTCGCCCGGGCAAAAACCATATATTTTGGTAAATCGCGGCGGCAATTTGGAGGGAGCATCCGGTGCAACGTGAAAAAGGGAAAGAGCGCGTAAAAATGTTGGAAAGCAATACGGTCGGATAGGTTGCCGGATAAATAGAGACAGATGGGGAATATCGGCCAAGTCCCCTGTGGAAAAACAGTAGGAAAATGGCCGCGAAAAGCAAACACGCAAACTCGTCACGGACAACGCGTGCATCGACATTATTTCCCCGGTTTTTACGGGCGAACGACCCTCGAATTTCGATTCCATCTCGATCTCTGCGCTTCGTTCGATCCCGCCGTTCGTGCCGGCGGAACGGAAAAAATAAAGGAAAACGGAAAGCGATAAAAAAGGAAGGAGAAAAGACGGAACAGGGAGAGAGAAAGAGAGTCGGAACGAAACACGCGCCACATTTTCGAATCTCCTCTCTCGTATCCGGGCATACGCTTACCTAGATTCCTCGGAATCGATGCACGCCACTCGGGGTATCAGCGAAATGACAATCTTCCTATCGAAAAACCATCGAAATGGGTCGGAGCCATTCCGAGACGCTGATGGACCGAGCCATTCCTCGATGAAGGAGGTAACAACACGGCCTGGCTCCCGATTTCACTTTATGATTCCATTTTGAGAATTACCATCGAGGTACTCGAGCAGATATTCCGCACCAACTCTCTCTGGAGACTCCCAGGTACTTCTCGTTTCAATCTGTCACGAGATAAATCGTCGAACCGCGTCCCGAGCAGCCTAAATATCGATTCGAAATTTCGTCTAAAAGAACCTCGAACGGGATACAATTATTAAAACCAGGTTAGAGAACGAACTCTACGTAGAATTACAAACACGAGTCACCATTGAAGGTAACTCGAGCAACTACGCGATTCGATATTAGCTCTCGGAATGCTTTGAGACACGCGGTATTCGAGTGTCTAGCGAAACTAAATCGAGGAAAGAAGAAATTACGCGAGCAAGTAGACGAAACACCAGGAATTTCATCGGAAGAATCGACATCGTCTGGAAGAATCGACAAATCCTTGGTGAAAGCTTCGTTCAAAGAGATTTCTGACAGGATAAGATTGTCAGAACCGAAGGAATAAGCTAGATCCAGAGCAGGAGTCTAAATAAAGGAATACCAATTCGATCTCAGCGCGTCTAAGCTCTGTCGAAAAACTCATCCTCGCTCGTGATTCCTCGAGAAAGGAAAATACTGGAAAATCCGGAAACAAGGCTGGTCGGTCTATAACCGCGTCAGCGGATTTCCCCTTTGTCACGCGTTCGTGACAATTTGTTCGGCGTTTGTTCCCGCTTGTTCGGGAAAAGGAAAACGCTAGGAAGAAAAGGAACCGCGGTGCGGTTTATCCAATTTTCCGAGCTCGACGTGGAAGATGGCCGCCTCGGATGCTACGGGACAGAGCAAAGCCCCGGCGAGTGTTTACCAAAGGGGCGGTGGTTAAACAGAAACGCGGTCTATAGATAATGAAAACGCGAGGTCCGTATGAACGCCGGCCTGAAAACGGCGGGACAGGAGAAAAGGCTAGTCGTCGGAAAAGTGTCCGGCCGTTGAAAGGGCGGAGGGAAAAGGACGGCAGGAGACGACTGATAACGTCGGGGAGGTACGACGAACGCCGTGGCCAGGGTAGAAAACTGTGGGATCCGTCGGGGAAGTGGACAGTAAAGGCGAGTTTAGATACCGCGCAGCTACCGTCTGCTCCTTTTACACCGGATTCTTTTGCGGCTTAAAGCTGATCGCTGCGACCACGTTTCCTGGATTTTAAATACCAGACGCGAGGCAAGAATATTTCTCTCTGCGTGGGTGATGCTTCTACAGAGTAGAGAAGTAGAGTTTTTCTGACGTTTGTGGTGGAGATTCCAGAGACGTACGCTGTTATTCTTTGTTTTCGGGTGTAGCTGTCTCTTGAATTTAGATGCTTCTTGATGATTTGTTACTTGAAGTAAAACACGGAGAAAAACGTTTTTAAACTTTGTTAGCTTGATAAACAAATTTAAAAGTCTTGGCTTACCATTGAAATTCCTATGATCCGTGCCATAGTTAACAGCAACGTCGAACACGTCGAATACGCTATTATTTTTTGTTTTGGAGTGTAACTATCTCTTTAATTTAGATGTTTCTCGATGATTTGTTACTCGAGGTAAAAGACGGAAAAAAACGTTTTTAAGCTTTGTTAGCTTGATAAACAAATTTAAAAGCCTTGGCGTACCGTCGAAATTCCTATGGTGCGTGCCGTAGTTAACAGGAATCTTGAATACGTCGTGGCACGTCGAGGCACGTCGGTCACAACGAGCCACTACGTCCGAACGCGGCAAAGAATAACACAGGACGGAGACAAAAGGACATCGACGAAAACGAACGATGAACTTGACTCGTAATGTTTACGAGGTATCCGCGAACGGCTTTCGTCTGTGAAACATGTCTTTGGCTCGATTTTCTCATCGAAACTTTGCGTAATTATTAAAGAGACGTAAAGCAACCGATAAAGAATTCCGAAATATTCCCTTTGTAAATGTAAAAGTATTTCTAATCGTCGATCTCTCGAAAATGGAAGTGGAACGCTTGCCCAACATGGCCGCGACACGTGTCTCGAGCGTTTCCAGCGAGGAAATTAATTATCCGACTCGCCTCTTAATTAATTCGACTGACCAATCTCTTTCGCGGCTGTTTCAGCTGATCGACGGTAGAAGATCCTTATCCGGAGAGACGCGAGTATCGATCCCGGCGTCTTTTTTAGGGCATCACTTCATCTTTCATCGGCAAATTGGCCTAAACCATCGGTTGAGAATCCTAAACGGTCTGGAAGGCCGATTCACCGGCGAGGAACGTCGCCTCGTATCCTGAGAAATAAAACCAACAGGCCTTCGAGCCACCTTTCCAATCGTTCTCTATTATCCTAATTATATCTGTTCGGGCCGGGATGGCGCGAGGATGCTGGTCCGCCGGCATAACGAGATGCCGAGTTTATGGTAACGAGACGAGGTGCCTAGAACAGCCGGATAAAGACAGAGAGGATTCCAGTTGATGGACCGATTCGTCTGGATCTATTGATGGATGAGCCGGTCGGATCGATGCGTAGATCTGTATCGAGAACGAGAACACGTATCTGCAACCTCGAATGACGATTCGATGATACGCGGAGGATCGATGGCCGGCGTTAATCAGCCCTGCGAACGATTGATCGTGATCGTTAAGATAAAGGAGCAAGGGAATTATTCGATCCTGTTTTAATTCCTCCGTCGGCTATCGCGAGAGGCAGATGCATAAACAAACGCGAGAAGCCAAGTATAAGACTGAATAGATTGTAAAGCCAATAGAGCCTGTCTAAATAGCCACGCGTAAATGGAAATCGAGCCTGTGCAAACGCTTCAAAGCAATCGGCTTACAAAGCTGAGCTCTCAAAAGCGACAGTACGGTTCATGATTAACTCTCGATTCGAAACAACAAATCCGCAGAAGCACCAACAGCCAGAGGTATCGGAACGATCGAGTGGCAAAGGAGGTACGCGAAGGGTAGTCTTCCTCGCGATAATTTCTCCAAAGGAAACTACAGTGAATTTGCATCCGACTTGAAAACGACGTTAAGTCTTAAAAATGGAAATATCATCGAGGAAAAAGTTTCGGAGAGAAAGAAAACGAGTGATCGATAGGCGACGAAGGCCAGAGGGAGAGGAATTAAAGATAAAATAATCCTGAAGGCAAACAAAGGTCTACGCTGACGCGGACTCTGCGCCTTCGAAACCCTCGAAATTAACCCTCGGAGTCACCTAATGGCCGCTGCAGACCCTTTCTTCCACCTTGGCAAGGGTGACACGCGTCCGAGCCGCGTTTCTCCCTCTGTATTTCCCTATCGCCAGCCGGCCGTGTTATTTCTGCCCGCTGCTGTGTTTATCTAGAACGCGATAGGCAGCAGAGAAGCTGGATAAGAAGAGGGCTGGATGCACGCTATGACACATTCCACGGACGCTATTGGGCCAACGGTGGTATTGCGCACCTTCGTGGCTCATGCCTTCGCGACCATGTGTCGCTCGAGTGCCTAGTTAGCGTTCGTTCGCGATGCGAAGATAAGAAACCAGCCGGGAGACGTTCAAGAGACTTCGGTGCCACCGTGCTTCGCTGCTTTCGAGACGTCGCACGCCTCTGAGTCACGATACACAACGGTATGTCGGGATGATGCACATGCCACCCGTTCTTCCTTTTTTTTCCCCTCCCAAGAGAACACTCGTCCACGGAGATTGTCAAACGAGTCGCGGTTTCTAAGTGCGGCTTTCAGAAAAAAAAAAAAAATAAACGCCTCGTAGTGGTCTCGTAAACAGGTTGGTTCACGCGTTACACGTCGAAGGGATCGCGAGGCTCTGCTCCGGTGTTTAGATACGTATAACTGTCCAGGTGGCAGGCGATAAGCTCGCTGTTTGAACTCGCGACGATACCAAGCGTCGTTTTTCACGGAATGCGATACGGAGAGCGACGCCGAGATAGAAACCGTGAGTCTACGCTGGGATAAGCTCTCTTGGAGTTTGAGAATCTAGGGTAGATTATTACACGAGGCATAACGAGAGTGCGATGAATTAAGTAGCAGGTAGAGTTACGGAACTTCCACGAGCCTGTCCCGTTTGTTTCAACCGCGCGAAATGAAACGAGATACTTGTCCGATTCGATTAAACTCGTCAGGATTGAATCGAGCAGTTAGCGGAATCATCGAGGAGCAGAACGAAATCTTCGTTCCGTCGAGAAGCTTCCTAGCCGTGGCTAATGAAGCAAATGACGCGATTAGTCCACCGACCGATTAACTTCGGTGGGCATACGGCCCTGACAGATTGCGGCCAGCCTACTCGAAAAGTGCCTAGCCTCCAGAAAGAACTACACATGTCACGAGGCCCGAGTCTGTTAGTTTCGAGTGGACCAGATGTGCGAGAACAATTCAACGAAACGTTTAATCCGTATTAAAAAAAACGATTAAACCCTAATGTGTTCTCGCTCGTCATGTATACGAATCCGAGCGAACCCTGTTCATTGAAACTGGTATCTTCGAGGAACAGTCGAACACGCTCAGTGACACCTAGCGAAGTGACGATGTTATTTACGTGGAGGACAAGGGAACCGAACCGAAATAATTTCGGAGACCACCCAACGGTAAACGACAACAAACTACAACAAACGACAACACCCATCGGTACTCAGAGTTAGCACTCGGCCAAACCAAATCTTTCGAGAAATTCTGAAACGTGCTTAGTGACACTTATCGACAGACGAATTGACGATGTTATTTCCATGGGAGACAAAGGAAAGAAACCAAAATAATTTCGGGGACCACCCAAAGTTACCGACAACAAACGACAACACCCAAGAGCACTCATCAGTACTCAGAGTTAGTACTCGGCCAAACGAAAGCCTTCGAGAAATACCGAAACGTGCTCAGTTGCATCTATCGACAGACGAATTGATGATGTTATTTCCATGGGGGACAAAGGAAAGAAACCAAAATAATTTCGGAGACCACCCAATGGTAAACGACAACAAACGACAACACCCATCAGTATTCGACGTTACAACTCGGCCAAACGAAAACCCTCGAAAAATACCGAAACATGCTTAGTAACACCTACCGACAGACGAACTGACGATGTTATTTCCGCGGAAGACAAAGGAACGGAACCGAAATAATTTTGGGGACCACCCAAAGTTACCGACAACAAACGACAACACCCAAGAGCACTCATCGGTACTCATAGTTAGTACTCGGCCAAACGAAAGCCTTCGAGAATTATCGAAACGTGCTTAGTGACACCTATCGACAGACGAATTGACGATGTTATTTCCATGGGGCACAAAGGAAAGAAACCAAAATAATTTCGGGGACCACCTAAAGTTACCGACAACAAACGACAACACCCATCAGTATTCGACGTTACAACTCGGCCAAACGAAAGCCCTCGAAAAATACCGAAACATGCTTAGTGACACCTACCGACAGACGAACTGACGATGTTATTTCCGCGGAAGACAAAGGAACGGAACCGAAATAATTTTGGGAACCACCCAAAGTTCCACACAACACCCGAGAGTCCCCATTTGTACCCGGCGTTACAATTCGGCCAAACTAAAGCCTTCGAGAAATTCCCAAATGTGTTCAATAGCACCTATCGACAGACGAACTGACGATGTTATTTCCGCGGAGGACAAAGGAACGGAACCAAAATAATATCGGGGGCCACCCAAAGTTCCCGATAACAAACGATAACACCCAAGAGTACTCATCGGTACTCAGAGTTAGCACTCGGCCAAACGAAAGCCTTCGAAAAATACCGAAACGTGCTCAGTTACATCTATCGACAGACGAACTAACGATGTCATTTCCGCGGTGGACAAAGGAAAGGAACCAAAATAATTTCGGGGACCACCCAACGGTAAACGACAACAAACGACACACCCATTGGTACTCGGCGTTACAACTCGGCCAAACCAAAGTCTTCAAAAAGTACCGAAACGTGCTCAGTGGCACCTATCGACAGTCGAACTGACGATGTTATTTCCACGAGGGACAGAGGAAAGGAACCAAAATAATTTCGGGGACCACCCAACGATAAGCGACACACCCATCGGTACTTGGCGTTACAACTCGGCCAAACCAAAGCGTCAAAAAATATCGAAACGGGCTCAGTTGCACCTATCGACAGGCGAACTGACGATGTCATTTCCGCGGGGGACAAAGGAAAGGAACCAAAATAATTTCGAGGACCACCCAACGGTAAACGACAACAAACGACACACCCATCGGTACTCGGCGTTACAACTCGGCCAAACCAAAGTCTTGAAAAGTACCGAAACGCACTTAGTTGCACCTATCGACAGCCGAAATCACGCCGTTATTTACGCGGAGGACAAAGGAACGGAACCAAAATAATATCGGCGACCACCCAAAGTTCCCGACAACAAACGACAACACCCAAGAGCACCCATTGGTACTCAGAGTAAGCACTCGACCAAACCAAAGTCTAGCTAGCGGCCCCCTGCGTAGAGAACAAAGGCACGGAACTAAATCGCCGCGAAGGATTACGGCATGCGGCGAGCATTGCTACGTAACAGCGTTGAAACTAGCGTCCTGTGGGAGAAATAAAAAAAAAAAGCGAAACCGGTCAGCCGTACTCCCGGCGATGTTTGCGAATGTACCAAAGTTTCCGCGTAATGACCTTCTATTTGATTTGCAAATGAACCGGAGGCTGATGCGACGCTGACCAAAGCACGAAGGGGGGAAAGAGGATCAGAGGGAGGAGGGAGAGGGTGGGAAAGAGAGCGAGAAGGCAGGAGGAATGCGTTTGACGCGTGTCACGTGCACACGTCAGAGCGGACCACAACGCGTCATTCATTCTCGCTCTTTCTCCCGCTCTCGGCGAGCTTTCCGTCAAGTTCGTTGCTCCCTGTCACATCGATTTTCTTCCCAACCGCCCGTTCCGTTCGTTTTCGCGCGATCGTTTCCGTTAATCACGCCGCCGCTCGTTTCTCTCGCGCATCTAATTAATACCGGCCGCCTGGAAATGATGTTTCGCCGACAATTTCTGATCGCCGCGCGACAAAAACCCGCCCCGGCACTTTCCGACCGATATCTCGCCCGTTCCACCCCTCGTTGTTTCGCCCGCGATCACGGTGGATGGCTATTAACGCGCCTGCATCCCTGGTTAGATCGATTTTAGGAAGGGTTTCCCGCGCGGAACGGGGAAGAAGCGGGCAGATTTTCCTCGTGGAGGAAAATCACGAGGACCAGAGAGAGAGAGAAAGAGCGAGGAGGCGACTAACGGAGTTCTACGGAATGGAAGAGCTTTTAATGGGAAACAGCGGATACGGCCGGTGTAATAAGACCGTCCGTTAGAAGTCGAGAGTGTCATCGAGAGTATGGGATAGCAGAGACGTAAAATTGAATGGGAAAAAGGTCGGTTATCGAAGGGAGAAACGGCGAGAGCAATGGGAAAATATAAATCGGCGAATGCCTCGGAACGGGAACCGTTCGTGACAACCAGGGAAACGAGATCGCTTGATTAATATTACGCTGCGAGTCGCCATCTGCATGCAAAGTATCGGTCGTTGCATCCGGCCCGGCTTGTAATTACCGGTACAAGCCCGCTTCACCGACTCGTCGCCGATCGGGCTCGGTAATCGCGATCTTCCAGTGTATCCACTCGTTGTATCGCTAATAATCAACTATACTTATGTACGAAAGAAACGGGCAAAAAGAGTCGTATAAATCTGTCGAAAAAAAGGGACTTTCGTAATAACGGTCCCAGTTCCAACCCCTTCGTTGCTTCCTACGTAACGCCGTACAGATTATGTAATTGTTTCGTTCGCCAACCTGTTATCCGATCGTCCGGCACTTATCGATAGATAACGATAATTAGAAAATGTAAATAAATGCCGCCAGGACGGAAGCGAAAGGTTTCGAATCATAAAGGAATGAAAGGAAAAAAGAAATTTCTTCTGATGTTGTAAGCCAAAGGATGCGACACAGGTAAATGTTAACGAACGAATAAAAGAGAAAGAAATTAAAAATACTCTTTTGGAATTATAACACTTTACTCGAAGCGATTTATTCTTTAACGAAGAGTTAATGCTTGCCAGACACGCAATTCTAAATCCTTCGACGATCCGTCACTTATCGATAGATGACAATAATCAAAAAATGTAAATAAATGCAGCGACGACGTAAGCAAAGGGTTTCGATGCGTAAGCGAAGGAAGGGAAAAAAGAAATTTCTTTTGACATTCTAAACTAAAGGGTGCGACACAGGTAAATGTTAACGAACGTGTAAAAGCGAAAGAAATTAAAAATACTCTTTTGGAACTACACCGTTTTGCTCGAAGCTATTTATTCTTTAACAAAAAGTTAATGCTTGCTAAACACGCAATTTTAAATCCTTCGACGACCCGGTACTTACCGATAGATGACAATAATTAGAAAATGTAAATATTATAAATGCCGCGAGGTAAGAAGCTAAGAAAAGAAAAATAGAAATTTCTTCTGATGTTCTAAGTCAAAAGGTGCGACACAGGTAAATGTTAACAAACGAGTAAACAAGAATTCGCGACTCTTTTGGAACTATACCGTTTTATTCGAAGCGATTTATTCTTTAACGAAGAGTTAATGCCTGCGAGACACACAATTCTAAATCCTTCGACGATCCGGCACTTATCGATAGATGACAATAATCAGAAAATGTAAATAAATGCAGCGACGCCGTAAGCAAAGGGTTTCGATGCGTAAGCGAAGGAAAGGAAAAAAGAAATTTCTTTTGACTTTCTAAACTAAAGGGTGCCGCACCGGTAAATGTTAATGAACGAATAAACAAGAATTCGCGACTCTTTTGGAACTATACCGTTTTATTCGAAGCGATTTGTTCTTCAGCGAAGAGTTAATGCCTGCTAGACACGCAATTCTAAATCCTTCGACGCTCTTCCCGATTGACGTTCCTCCCCTTGTCGAATGAAATACTTTCTAATTTATATTTTATCGTTTTAATAAACGGTAAAACGGTTAACGAAGCGGACGGACCGCTTCGCTTCCGCGAGCGAAAAACGGCAATTAAACCGAGGAACGGTTCCGAGATGAAGTCGATCGGAGAGGAGAGAGAAAGAAAAAGAGAGAGAGAGGAGAACCTCGGCCATAGGAGCGCTTCCTGCAAAGATACAGGACTCGGTTGTAGAACAAGACGAGCATGGGAACCGAAACCATGGAAGTTCCACCAGCGTGTACCCCCGAATCTGTCTCGCGAAATTCACGCGAGTACGCGATTGTGTGCGTGAATGCCAGCCGCAGAATGCACATCCTCCCGAAGGAAACCGGATATTCCTGAGGCTCTCTGGTGACGCTGTTGGCAC
This sequence comes from Euglossa dilemma, assembly GCA_002201625.1. Lineage (NCBI taxonomy): Eukaryota > Metazoa > Arthropoda > Insecta > Hymenoptera > Apidae > Euglossa > Euglossa dilemma. Next base: position 218,638 of record NIJG01000055.1, on the reverse strand, counting down.
CCTACGCACGCATTGTCCCCTGAGAATTTCCTTTTACCGTGCGGTTTTTGTCCGCCGCCACGACAAAAGTGCACGCATGCACGCGCCTCCGAGCCCGCCTACAAAAACGACCATCGCGAAGCGGAATCCGCGCAGATTCCTCGCGATGAAACCCGTCGCTTCTGTCTTCAGCGGCTTAAAGCACGCCGAGAGATGTTTTAACCTCGCCCATCGATCCGGGACTCTATTTTACCCCGCGCGACTCGACCTTCGAGGAGAAAAGAGATTCCCGAAATATCGCTGTTATTTTGTTTCTTTCTGCTTCAAGCGTTCTCTCGCGATCTCGAAGGCGAAGATAACGGAATTTTGAACGATTTTCCTGGTAATTAAGAGAGAATTACAAATAATTTCTCGCGAGTTACTTCGCGATAAGATTAGAGGAATATTCCTGGTTTCTCGCGTTTACGGTAAATCCCGGAGTTCCTTCAAATTTCTCCGCCGCTATCGCGGCATCTTGTTACCTCGCTAAGTGGATTCCACGGCGAGTTTTCCGGTTCCTCGAGCGAGCACGGCACAAAACTCGGATATTTACACGGGATCATCCTTCTTCCTGTATGCGCCAGCAATATAATTTGAACTTTTACGACATTCTAGTCCCGTTTCTTCCCTTTTCATCCGCCTTGCCCNTTTTGTTTCTTTCTGCTTCAAGCGTTCTCTCGCGATCTTGAAGGCGAAGATAACGGAATTTTGAACGATTTTCCTGGTAATTAAGAGAGAATTAGGAATAATTTCTCGAGCGTTACTTCGCGATAAGATTCGCAGAAGATTCACGATAATTTCCGAGAAGAGTCGACGCGAATTAGAAGTTTGAAATTTGAGATTGCATGGAAAATTATTACTTACGCATTCTGTCGCGATCGCGCGTGCAAGGATAACGGAAATTTAGACGATTTTCCCGGTAATTAAGAGAGAATTAGGAATAATTTCTCGAGCGTTACTTCGCGATAAGATTCGCGATGATTTCCCAGAAGGGTCGTCGCGAATTAGAAATTTGAAATTTGAAATTTGAGATTTCATGGAAAATTATTACTTACGCATTCTGTCACGATCGCGCGTGCAAGGATAACGGAAATTTAAACGATTTTCTTGGTAATTAAGGGAGAATTAGGAACAATTTCTCGGGAGTTACTTCGCGATAAAATTTGCGATAATTTCCGAGAAGGGTCGTCGCGAATTAGAAATTTGAAATTTGAGATTGCATGGAAAATTATTTCTTACGTATTCTGTCGCGATCGCGTGTGCAACGATAATAGAGATTTAAACGATTTTCCCGGTAATTAAGAGAGAATTAGGAACAATTTCTCGGGAGTTACTTCGGGATAAGATTCGCAGAAGATTCGCGATAATTTCCGGGAGAGTCGTCGCGAATTAGAAATTTGAAATTCGAGATTGCGTGGGAAATTATTTCGCTCTCGGAAGAAGATGAGGAATATTCCTGGTTTCTCGCGTTTACGGTAAATCCCGGAGTTCCTTCAAATTTCTCCGCCGCTATCGCGGCATCTTGTTACCTCGCTAAGTGGATTCCACGGCGAGTTTTCCGGTTCCTCGAGCGAGCACGGCACAAAACTCGGATATTTACACGGGATCATCCTTCTTCCTGTATGCGCCAGCAATATAATTTGAACTTTTACGACATTCTAGTCCCGTTTCTTCCCTTTTCATCCGCCTTGCCCGAGGAGAGAAGAGAACGGGCTTCTCTGGCCTCCATCTTGCCCGCGCGAGCCGCCATTTTTACGCAACTTCCGAATACCCGTGTCTCCGTAGTTTCTTCGTTCCACGGTTAGTTACATTACCGACGGAAAATTCGCGGCGTTAATTAATTCGACGCGGAGAACACACGCAGAGTTGGAAGAGGATCGCGTTTTGTTTGCACGAAGCGTTCGCGTCTCGAAAGGACGTTTCATCGCCACGGGTCTCGGGATATTAAGAATTATTAGGTTTACCGGTCGAGAAGAGAGACCGGATTTCATTCCACCTCGAAATTGCGCCGACGTCGTTTTTTGTTCGGAGCTTCTCGCCCGAGACCAGCTATACACCCTCTTCCTGTCAGCCATATCGTCGCTAGTGATATTTTACAACACAGTCCCGTAGCAAACCGTTAATATCGTTCGATTCGTTTCGGATCCATTTTCCGCCGCTTTTTGCGATCGAACCTGATACACCATTTTTCGCGGAAAATTCGAAACCGGATACGATGTTCAATCGCGGAAAGATCGCAATTACGCGGCTGCCGGATATCGAACGGGCGAGGGCTTGCTCGTAAAAACGGAGATGTATAAATTAGGAGAGCACAGGGAACGTTCTCATTTGCATCGGAGCTTTAATTAATTCCGCCGACACGCGTTCGCGGAAGAACTGGCGGTGATAAATCTCGGGTATTGCAGCGTTGACGAAATTTACGGTATCGTCGCGGAAGAAACCTTCCGAGGGACGAAAGATAATGCGAAAGGCTTGCCGGGGACGTGAAGAAGGAAGTTTAACAGGAAACGACAAACAGAAAGTTTCGCCGTTGGAAGGGCCACTTCGGCTGGAAATAGCCCGATCAATCGACGGGTTCCAGCAGCGTTTCCTTCTGTTTTTCACCGTGGCTTCGTTCCACTTGTTATTCCAGACACGAAACCACCGCCACGCTCTCCAGCCGCAAGGCCCGGTGAAATTAAATTAATTAACCAGCTCTAACTGCGAAATCTGGTCCCTTCGGAGATCGTGAACCGCTTCTACGTGATCCCGGATGAGAACGATCGCGGAATAAACATGGATACCTACCACCGAATCCTCCTTTCAGCCGTTTAAGTCTTTCAGGATGAATTTAGTAATATACGTGGAAGCTTTTTTATTTTTTAGACTAACAGCTATTTGGAAAATTTCGAGAAATAATTTTAGCAATCGTTATCGATGTTGTACAGGTCTTTTAATTCGGAAAATTTCCCGTTTCCCCAGTGTCGCAGCCTTTTAACCCTTTCAGGATGAATGTCGTAGTATACGCAGAAATTTTTTGATTTTTTAGGGTAAGTGCTACTCGGAATATATCAAGAAATAATTTTGACATCGTTATCAATGTTGTACGGATCTTTTAATTCAGAAAATTTCCCGTTCCTCCGGTGTTGCAGCCTTTAACCCTTTCAGGACGAATGTCGTAGTATACGCGGAAATTTTTTGATTTTTTAGAGTAAGNATTTCTTAAGTTCATCCAATCTAAGATATGTAACAAAAAATTTTTAGCATCGTCATCGATGTTGTACAGATCTTTCAATTCAGAAAATTCGCCTCGATTCCTTATTTTTAATTGTTTAATATATACTTGATCTATCGTTAATCTCGTTTCTCGTCCGCGATGGGATAATTTTAACACTAAAGACATTCCCGCTTCGCTATTAAATCTTTAGATGCGATTTGTTAAGTTCATCCAATCTAAGATATGTAACAAAAAATTTTTAGCATCGTCATCGATGTTGTACAGAGCTTTTAATTCAGAAAATTCCCCTCGATTTCTTAGTTTTAATTTTTTAGTGTATACCTAATCTATCGTTAACCTCTTTTCTCGTTCGCGATGGGGTAATTTTAACACTAAAGATATTCCCGCTTCGCTATTAAATCTTTAAATGCGATTTCTTAAGTTCATCCAATCTAAGATATGTAACAAAACATTTTTAGCATCGTCATCGATATTGTACAGATCTTTCAATTCAGAAAATTCCCCTCGATTTCTTATTTTTAATTTTTTAGTGTATACTTGATCTATCGTTAACCTCGTTTTTCGTCCACGAAGGGTTAACTTTAACGATAAACATATTCCCGCTCACGATTAAATCCCTAGACACGATTGCTTAAGTTCGTCCAATCTAAGGCATCTAAGAGAGAAGAAAAATACGGATGAATTTCTCCCGCGAGCAACTCGAAAAGACGAGTACTCGAGACAATAGAGGAGAGGAAAAGCGGTGGAGCGATAAACATCGAGGCCAAGAATTATTCGTTTCCTCGAAACAACGCGACCAATCGAGTAATCTGCTGCTGCACGACGTCTCCAACCCCTCTGCGTTTAAAATAGACACGCGGAGGGTGTGATAGCGAGAGGAGAAAAATAACGTCGAAGGCAAACGCGGGGACTAGACACAATGGCGAAAAGAAGTGCGCTAGGGTGGACTGGTTGCATCGCGATAGGGTCCTTGGAAGCCGTATTACGTCGCAGGGAATGTACCCTTAAAGGTGCGAGATTCTAACGTGCAAGTCGAAGATCGTCGACGAGGCGCGAGATCCGAACCGTTTTCTAACCATTTCTTCCATTCCTCCCCGTTATACCGAATCGAACATCGGGTGATCTTACCTCGAGTAATTTCACTCCCCTGGTAATTTTATTCCCCGGTAATTTTACTCTCTGCTAACTTCCACCGAGATTACTACCCTCTCTTAATCCGGAAGGATATTGATATTCGACAACGTCGCGCCGGCCGCGGGTCTTCAGATAAATCTGAATTTCTAATAATCCGGAAGTTCCGCGATATTTCATCGGGATCTCTAGCAGAGTGTAAAGTACGATATCTCAGGTTTTTATTGCTTTTACAACCGGGGGGCAATAACGAGGAGGAAAGGAAGTTTCCGCAGACCCGGAGATTCCTCGCCGTCAGCGGAAAGTGCGAGCGTTACCAAGCGATAAAGTTTCGCGATAAGGATTCGATTACCGGGGGACGAGCTGTTTAAGTATACTTTGTTACTCGATTCTAAATTCGAACCGTGCGAATCTCGAGGAGGGACGATCGAAACCCCCGAGAACGACGATCCTACGCGAATAATTAACCCGGACGCGGGGTTTCTTCTTGAACTGCGAGCGTTTTTTTTTTATAGAGTTCCACGTCCTACTTCGTCGTAAGAATAATCGGCTAGACGGGACGCAAAATTAGAACGCCGATAATCGATGATGGCCGCGCGAGGAAGAGGAGGATTTCGCAGAAGCAGAGACGGGGATCTGCGACTTGGAACACCCGCGGCTGCAAGAAATTGTAGTGTCGGCGGGGAACGGTGGACAGAAACTCATTTTCTCGAGAGTCTCGGCGATGGCGGCGGCGAGCGGATCTTCCGCGTCGTCCTCCTGCCAATCTGCGTGAAAATTCCGACGCGGACGCGCCGAGAAATCTACCGGCGATTCGAAATTTACACAGCCGAGTTCCTCGAACGAGCGTCGAAGCGAGACACTCGGCAGAATAATTAACCAAAGACACTTTCCTCGATGTGTCTAGAGTGTCTCTGCGCCAGTAAATTGCACGATCGATTACTTCGTGATAAAATGTTAAAGAATTCTTCTTTTCAACCGATCGCGTTTATTTCTGGCATAATTCTATAACCTGTTAATCTTACGATCACCGATCGTAAGAAAATTCAGCACGGACAAAAATGAAGTGGATAATCGCGTTTGCTTCTTTTAGAATCGAATCCATTTTTTACTTTGCCAAGTTTGGATGCGATTCTATGTTTGCAGGAGGACAGAGGAAAGCTATGGAAAATTCCGCGACATTTCCACTGGAATTGCGTTACCAACGGTACGCGGATTTTGCAAAGAAGAAAGCAGAGTGGAGTGTGGACGTAAGGAAAATAGAAAACTGGCTAACATTCCCGGCCATGAATATTTATAAAGCCTGTACGTCCATGCCGAGCAATTAAATGTTTATAACGCGATGTGGAAATCATCGGTTATACGTCCCGAGGCAAATTCTTGATACAACGAAAGTCGTAAAAGCGGATATCCCTGATAAACCTGGTGAACGGCCGAACGTTTACGGTAATTGACTTCGAACGATGAAGTATATAAAGCTATAAAGCTGAACCTCTCTCGTCCCGTCCGGTGATTTGAACGCGGCGAGAAAGAGCAAACGAACCGGTACCCATCGTCCTACGAATCTCTTTAATAACCTTCGCGACACTCGTGCAATGCAAATTCCGATCGGCGGCCGGGCAACTTCTCCCGCGGAATTCCGAACTCGAATGCCAGGGAAATCTCGGAAATTCGACCCAAGGCTGTCGTCCGATTTCTCAAAGATTCGCGAAAGTTAACCCTTTGCACTCCGTTGTCACCTCTCAGGGGTCATTAAAGTTTATTAGTGATTATGGGGAATTAATTTATTCCAACACAACTTTTTCAGAAATGTATGTTTCTCTTAAGTTTTCTGTAGAAATGGCAGAAGAAATCAAGTCAAGATATAGTAAAATTACTAAGATATATAAAAGAAGTGATTTTTTGGAGTCGAGAACACGTCAGAAACATTAGACTGAATAATAAATTACATATTCTGGATGTGAGAAAAAAAAATACGGGATTTTATTGTTTGTTTTAATATAAAAACTCCTGGTGGAAGATGTCAAACGATTTACTATCGTCAAACATGCACCTGCAGTGCATATTGCAGAGTTTTATAAACTTTACAAAATTATAAAAATTAAAATAGTGATGTTTT
>NIJG01000055.1:169242-211091 GCA_002201625.1 Euglossa dilemma | reverse complement strand
AGATTTACACTTGAAAATTACAAAATATAACAATAGTGTAAATATAACTGACATTTAATCGAATTTGTTTCTTCCTTTATTTATTTAAATAGCCCTATTTTTTAGTCGAAATAAATTCCTAATAATAAATTTAGAAACGTTAAGGGCTACTGGTAACAAAATTGAAATATAATTCGGACCGCAAAGGGTTAGCTCTTTGGATCACGGTGGGATTAAAAATGTCCCACCTTTGCTTTAGGAAATATTGCAGTAGCTGCATGGGATTATTTGAGTCCCACCCTATAACAATAAATTGAATTGAATTATTAGTTTATTATGTTTCTATATCATGCGATACCTTTGTTAATAAAAGATACCAATTTTGTTTAATCTAACGCGCAATAAAATTTCCGTGAAACATAGGTCTGCTTTATTCTCTGAGATCCTATGCCTCAAACAGTTAAAACGTGCATCATTTTCTTCCTCTTCATAAACGGACAGAATTTTCAGACAGATAGAACTTATTATATATAGGATTGCGAATATATAAATCATTGGACGGTAATAAAATGTTAAACTATAAGTGACGTCTGAAATTTTCTTAATGAATATTCTAATTTTCTTCCTTTTCATAAAAGGACAGCACTTTCCGGTAGACCTATTAATATGAAGGTTCATAAAAGTGGCGGTGAGAAACTGGTATCTAACGTCCAGAATGGTTCGGAATGCAAAGGGTTAAAATTCTCGAGTTAGCGATGTTATGAAAAGTAAAAAATTCGATATATTAAAAAGCCACGTGGAGTTCGGGAGGATTTAAATGGATAAAACGAAGCATCGCGATTAATTTCCGAGATCTCAGGTGCCTCGTCAGCTTCGAGTTGCGGAGACTTGATTATCCGAAAATCAGAGAGCAAGGGAACTAAACGATTGAATTAAATTTCACGTCTATGCGAACGAGTTCTCGGAGCGAAAATGAAAGGAGAAAATATTCGGGCTACGGAGGCTTGCGAGTTAAAGAGGTTCGAATTATCGAGGCTAGGCTGTGAAACGCGTGGACAAACACGCAACAAAGGGACGAGCCTCGGATTCGTTAACCCCTGGCGGATTAGGATAACGTCGAAGGAAGAAGACGAAGAAAGGAACAGGGTCACACGGGCAGCAGCTTTGAACATCGGGACAAAAGAGTGATTTTTCTGTCTTCTAGCGAGTTTAGCGCGAAACATCGCGTCCATGGTCTCTGTTCCTCGCCGGCGAGACGAGAAAATCGCGGCAGACTTCTACCCCTTCCGGTTTTCTGTGCCCTTCCGCTCGGGGTTCGCGTCGACAATCGGCCCCGCCGCCTACAACGCGAAAAAGACTTTTCCTTTTTCCCCTCCTTTTTTTTCTATTTCCTTTTTTTTCCGCCGCGAAAGAAGACGGAGCGTGTAAATACCGGTGTGGTCGTGCAGGAGGCTTTTAATCAGCGCGCATGGAAAATTCTCTTTACGCGTTCCCGTACACCCCACAGGCCGCCATTATACGTCCCTGTGTGCTTCTTTTACACCTGCACACGCGGCTCCATTACACACCAGACCAACGTTCCACGATTGACTCCTCGATTTCGAGCGACGCGGCTTCGTTTTTTCCCTTTTTTTTTTTCCAACTCGCTTTCAACCGGGTCTCGCGCTTTTGATCGACCCGAATGGGCTCGTGGATTTCGTTCGTTTGTGTAAAAGGTTGATTGTTATCGAGGACCAAGGGCTTTGAAAAGGTGCCGGAGCTCGGCAGTCCGCCGGTTTCGTTGGATCAAGGGCAAAGTTTTCTTTTTTCAGACTCGCCTTGCGATCGGTCGCCATCCGAGACTTCGGAGATTAACAGATTCGTCTTCTCATTGGAAGAGAGAGAGTAGAACGGAAGAAAATCCTTTATTATCGAATAATCGCGCGGGAATCCGAGATTCGACCATTTTCTCGAGTTTGCTTGCAATTCGAAGATCCTAGAGCATCGGGTACAGTCGGAAGAGAAGATTCGGGAAATCCGGTAGCCTGGTACGTGTACGACCGGTAGCGAAAGAGAGACTCGAGAGAAAGGGAGGGAAAAAGAAAAAGAATGGCGCGAGAGCTGTCGAGAGGCATAAAAAGAGAGCGGCTCGAGGCTGAACAACTAATTTGTTGGATCAGCGGGAACTTCCTAATCCATAACCCGGGATCAGTCGTCGCCTCTGGATTAAACGGGCGTTATACCTGCTTCACGCGGACGAACACCGGCTGATCCGCCGTTTAATTAGAGTCAGAGGTTTAAAGGAGCGACGGAATATCATATTTATGCCCGGCTTCATCCCGGCTACCTGACATGACCGGCATACCGAGGCTTGTCGTCTTAATTAAACTTAATTAACCTAACACGAGTAGACGCGGATTTCTAGCCTGTACGCATTGCTCGATTAAAGCATCAACAGCATCGTTACACGGGATCGGTCCATCTTTGTTTCGCTCTTCCTTTTGTAATTAAAACGCGAAGCGCAAGGTCTCGCAAGAAACTATAACTGACTCGCGGCGATAAAACGCGACACAGCCCTCCTTTCATCCCTTTACCCTCTTATCCTTTCCGTCCTCTTGCCTCTTAGGTCTCTTTCCTTCGGCAAATAAACTCCCAGCCAAACACCCTAAATATAAACTTTAACGAAGGTGGATAAAACTTCTTCCGACTTATTAACACCGGAGGGAGGAACACCGCGAAGTTCGGGACGGTCGGCAGAGTGAAAAATAAACGATCTCGACGAAAAACCTCGGGCTTCTCTCGCAACGCGATTAGGAAGCAATTCCGATGCAAACTGCGCCGTGTTCTTACCCCGCGAAATTCCCCGTTCACGAGGAAGCGGCAGAAATTCCGCTCCGTAGCGCAGATAACCTCCAGCGACGTAACTTTCTTCCATCGGGGACGCTTCGAGACGCGTCCCGGCGACGTCCTCCCTAACGGCAGCCAGAGTCCTTAGGCCGGCTTTTAGCCAGGATGCAGCAGCAAGGAACACAGGGCCCGCGAAGCCCTATCTCGGGCAAATGTAAGTCGCATAATGATGCGTCCTCAATAGCTCGGCCGAGGAAGGAGCCGTTGCGTAGTCTGGAAGCGATGATTCCCGCCAGGACACTCTACAGCACCACCACCACGAGGTAATATCGGTGTGCAAAGTAGCATGAAGCGCGTCGCGGCCTCTTCCCTTCGAGAAAGCCCTCCTCCAGGGACACAGACCGGCTGCAGGTAGCGGAAGCAGAGTACAAACTCGGCCAAAATTATCGAACCTGCCGTTGAACAAGTGGACGTTGAAGATGCGACGTGAAAATCGGAAGAGTTTTCCCGCTCCTCCGAGATGGAAAATCAAGTTTCGTCGGGCAGTGAGACGATTCGTGATGCGAATCCTTTAGATTGGTTCGAGACAGAGAGATAATTATTAATTAACTCCAGAGAAGTTATTAATTCGACTGTTCGTCAGTCCAAGACTTTGATTCGAATTTTTAATCTTGAGATTTATAGGGTATGGACGCTATACACTTTTTAGAAAAAAAAACGCATATAGAGAATAGTGGGTAGAGAGTGATCGAAAAAAGGTTCATCTATCTGAATTTCATGTCTTCTCGAAGAAAAGTCTTTAACTCTGACCCGAATTTTAAATCTTGAGATTCGTCGAATGCGGACGCTATACGCTTTTTTGAAAAAAAAGCATATAAAGAATAGAGGATAGACGATGATCGAAAGAAGGTTGACCTATCTCGATTTGATTGAGGTGTCTTTTCGAAGAAGAGCTTGTAGAGTAACTCTAACGCGAATTTTAAATCTTGAAATTCGTCATGTACAGATGCTATATCCTTTTTTGCAAGAAATGCAGATAGAGAATAGAGGATAGACGGTAATCAAAAAAAGGTTGACCTATCTAAATTTCATTGAGATGTCTTCTCGAAGAAAAGTCTGTAACTCTAACTCGAATTTTAAATCTTGAAATTCATCGAGTACGGACGCTATGTGCTTTTTTGAAAGAAAAGCAGAGAATAGAGGGTAGACGATGATCGAAAGAAGGTCGACCTATCTCGATTTCATTGAGGTGTCTTCTCGAAGAAGAGCCGGTAAACGAGAATCGAAAAATGGCCATTCATCCGCGCAGGAACATCGGACTAACTGACTGTCCGACACGAGCAGAGGCCGGCTTTTTGGAAAACCTTACAAAGAGAGGTGGCACGGACGTGCTGAAAGGTCTGCGGCCGGCCTTGAGAGAAAGCAGCGGCTTCAGGGAGCCACGAGACCGTGTTCACGACGTGGAAAACCCTTGAACATCGACCGACGACACTCTGCGTTTTACCTGCTACCCGTATCGGGGATCACCGACGAAAATAACGGACGACGACGCTCTCTACGTTCTTCGGCGTCTTCGGGGAGGGCAAGAAAAAAAAAAGCGCCACCGGCCGTTAACGGAGAGTTTGCATACAAAACGGAAGAACGTCCAGCGCACAGAGGCCGTATATATTTCTGCCTGGAAACGTGTTTCCCATTTTTCCCTCGGCCGATGCATATGCATCTTCCTCGATCTTTGCATGCGGCGGATGACCAAGGTCTCTATGCTCGTCCCTGTGTATCAGAATTTCTAATTCGAAGATGCACTGCAGAGATACCGGCGATATGGCCGCCGGAATTCTTCGAATTTCAAGTCCACAGAAGAACGAAAATGGGTAATAAAACAGCACGGAGTACGTCTCCGTCAGAGAAATCCATAAGCAGACGGTGCTGACGCGTCCTTTCACCGAAATTCCATGGAATTCGGGAATAAAACGACCGTCCAACGGTGGAACAAAGACGAAGAACACTTGGAATATGAGAACGAACGTCCATCGAACTTGTCTAATAGCCCAGCCATCCTCGAAACTTCCTCTAGATTCCGATCTATCATCCCATCTTTCGACGTTCATCGTTCTTCGATCCTCCTCCCTGTGAGACATTCTCAACCCTCCAAACGACTCGGGAAGAATCCTCTCGAATTCTTGCATCGACAGGGGAAGAAAGAGAGAGAGACAGAGAGGGTTCCCGTGGGACATAAATAATATGCAATGTGCACAAGTGTGCGGGATACGTGTGTGCATTGTATCACGATGTTCCCGCGCATAGATATCGAGCGGAAAGTGATCGCACGATCGCGGGCAAACAAGGTGAGCTGCTTTCCAGGCTATCCGACGGAACCACGGCCAGGGCTGCTTATTTAAAAGTTGTAAGTTACAACGGCGACCATTAAGCCGTAGAGCCTGGTGCCCGCTGCAGGCCTGGTAGACGAGCGCCGGCCTGCATATCTCTTTATGAAAAGCCTCCTTTCTGCATTCCACGCTGTGTCGGTCCTGTTGCTCCCGCTGACGACGTGTTTCAGCCAGTTTCCAGAACTTGTTCACTGTCATAACTTACTCATGCGACCGGGGATCGTTACATTGTTGCCTACCCTCCTTTCTCCTTCTCTCGCTCCGTTCCACGGGAAACTTTCCCCGGCGAATTATCCGCCTTTTCTTTCACCGCTTTGCGGCTCCCGTTTAAGAGTTTCCAATTTTTATTCTCTCCCGGAAATTGAATCTTTCGAATTTTTGTTCCCTGCAATTAAACGATCTTTTCTTCGCGATTCGCGAGGTTTTCCGTGGTTAAAGGTTAGTTCTTCTTGTATCGAAGATACTTCTTTGGGAAATGGAAGAATTCGAGGAATTATCCGCCTTTTCTTTCATCGCTTTGTGGCTCCCAGAAATTGAGTCTTTCGAATTTTTGTCCAATTTGAATTAAACGTCCTTTTTTTCGTGATTTTCGAAGTTTTCGGTGGTTAAAGGTTACTTCTTTCGGTGTCGAAGATACTTCTTTGGAAAATGGAAGAATTCGAGGAATTATCCGCTTTTTCTTTCATCGCTTTGTGGCTCCCAGAAATTGAATCTTTCGAATTTTTGTCCCCTTCGAATTAAATATCCTTTTCTTCGCAATTTTCGAAGTTTTCAGTAATTAAAGGTTACTTCTTTCGGTGTCCAAGATACTTCTTTGGAAAATGGAAGAATCCGAGTGGATTAGATCGGGTTTTAAATCAATCGAAAGTAAATTTTTGGATAAAATCGACCTGGTTGAAATCGTTCGCGAATATTTTCGAATATTTTTCACCTAGACCCGTAAATTGAGAGGCATCGAGAGCGTTATCTCGTTTCAAGACCCTCGGTGCAGGCAGCGTCGTAATCGGAATGCAAATAGGCTTTATTGAAATGTCTGGCAATTAAGATAGGAGAAAGTTTGATGGCTGGACGTTACTCGATACGCGTAATGATCGACGATTAGTCTGCGAGAGGGAAGGGAAAGAGGCGGAGAAGGTTCGCACGAAATCTAGGCTCGGTTTTGCTAGGCCTTAGAAGGCGCGACGATTAACGCGGATACCGGTTCCTGGTGCTTTAACGAAGAAACGTATCGTTTATCAGACTAGCTCCAGAATAACGTGATCCATAAATCAATTGTTCGGACGGCGTAATAGAGTCTGGTATCAGTTTCTCTCAAGTACGCGGACAAGGTGAATCGACTATCCGCTAGGTTTCACGCTGCGAGAGATTGAGAAACGATTGTAATCGATACCCGAGTAACTAAGCGTCTTTAATTATTTGAAAAATTCCTCCGGCATTGCGTAACGATTATACCATACGCTAATGTGATTTCTTTTTGATGTTCTTGATGATATTCGTGGCTTAATTTAAACGTTCTTGAATTTTCAAGAATATTTAACGAGAAATATTTAACGTTGAATTTTCACGAATGTTGAAAAGGAAGGAAGAATGTCTTCGACTTACTAATATTTAAATTCCGACGATACATCCGATACTCCGTCGAAAGATCCATGAATAATTAAAGAGAAAGAAGATCGACTCGCTTGGTACAATGACGCGAAGAAAAGCAGAGTGACTGAAGTCGCTATACGCCCCGAGGCTTTCAGAGAAGAAAACTCTGGATGAAAGAAAAGAGAGAAGGATGACGCTAGGAAATTCCAGCCGACTCATTGGTCGAATCCTCCTTCGATACAGCCTGAGAAAGCCCTCGTAACGCTCGTTTTTTTCCATCATCCCGTCTATCCGGCAGCACTCGAACCTCCTTGAGACCGTTCGGTATTGGCTCAAACACACCTGTTTCAACCTGAGCTCGCGTGAACACCTAGTTCTGACCTATTTCACCCTATTGTCCGACAATTTCCTCTCGACGAGTCGAAGAAAGGACGCGGAAAGTCCCCTTCTGTCCTTTCCTTCTCGCACTTCACCGAATGAATAATGAACAAGTCGCAGGACACATGGGAGGTCTCTTAAGTTACTCTTCGCTCCAAGATTCTTCCAATGAAAATTCCTCGTCTAGTAGAATATAAGAATAAGATCATAAAAGATAATAGAAGAACAATCATAGCGAGGAACAGTGTTATTTCATGTGTTTTTCTATTCTAAACTCGTTCTGTTTAACACATTAAGTCCGGCGTCGGTCCCTAGGGACTGACAGTGAACTTTTCTTTTCGTTTAGGTGGCATCAGTGCATGCAATTGACAATGTACTTTTCATTTGGGTGACGTCGGGCTGTAAGATTCGCAGTATCAAAGTTCAAAAATAAATGTAACGTTATAATGTATCTAAAAAAAGGTCAAAAGTTAACTTTCTTCACCATTACACGATCTTTTTTAATTGCCACAGGTTGCATTATTTTCATAGATCAAATGAAGATCACTGTTGTGTTCCGCACTCAGCGTGTTAAGAGTTTCTGGATGATTCGTGTGGTTAGAAGTGTGCGAGATCTCCATGTGTTTGGGATGCGAAAAATGTCCGAGACTTCCGTAAACATCTCGGTATTCATAAACGTGGCGTGCAACGTAAACGAGGCTTCCATATTACATTTGTACGAGAGCGGTATTCATTCGGAATGAGAATTTAGGAAAAATGCGGTGGCCGATGGATTAAAAGTCAGCTGTTGGGAAAAACGGCGGGAAAATTAATCGCAACGAGTGCCTGGAGCAACAGCAGAATCCCGGATAATGCCGAAGGCGGCTCGTGTTCGCGTAGAGCGGTCCTTCATAGCCTGTTCAACACGCGGGAACATTTGTTAGCGTCCACGGTGATACTAAGCTCTGACGAAGCCGCTGGAGAAGCTGCTCGAATGGGATTTCTTGCCGGTCTTACCAGCCGCGTCGATTTTATCCGTCGGATCCTTTTCGCTGGATCTACGACCTGCGTGAATAACTAATGAACGGGAAGAAGGAACAATTCGCCGGGAATGTTCGCGTTAAAATTCATTCTCCACCGCGCGGCGATGAAACGGAAACGAAACGATGGAACAGAGCGATGGAATAATAGGCAATCACGTCTGATTAATAATCGCGAATTCTAAAGGAAACGAACCGTATCGATTGACGAGTAACGTTCAGTTCAAAGTGTCGGAATTCCATCTGTAACTCGAAATTTCAGGTCTTTTAAAAACGAATAATTGATTTAAAGTCGTACGTAGACAATAACTCGTAGCTAATCGAAACGACGTCCGGCGTCGTAATTTCCGAAATAGGACCTAAAGGAAAGGAACCGTATCGAGGAACAATTAACAAGTAACGTTCAGTTCAAAGTGTCAGAATTTCATCTGCAACTCGAAGTTTGAGGTGTTTTAAAAATGAATAATTGATTTTATGCCGGTAGAACAAATAAACTCATCGGGGCCGATCGAAACGACTTCCGGCGTGGTAATATCCAAAATGGCACCTTCTAAAGGAAAGGAACCGTATCAATAAACGATTGACGGGTAACGTTCAGTTCAAAGTGTCGAAATTCTACCTGCAACCCAAAATTCGAGGTATTTTAAAAACGAATAATTGATTTAAAATCGTACGTAGAAAAGAACTCGTCCTAGCTAATCGAAACGACTTCCGGCGTCGTAATTTCCGAAATAGGACCTAAAGGAAAGGAACCGTATCGAAGAACGATTGACGAGTAACGTTCAGTTCAAAGTGTCAGAATTTCATCTGCAACTCGAAGATTGAGGTGTTTTAAACACGAATAATTGATTTAACACCGTTAGAACAAAGAAACTCGTTGTACCTAATCCAAACGACCTCCGACGTCGTAATGTCGGAAATGAGACCTTCTAAAGGGAATGAACTGTGTCGAAGAACGATTAACGAGTAACGTTCAGTTCAAAGTGTTGAAATTCCATCTGCAACTCGAAGTTTGAGGTCTTTTAAAAGCGAATAATTGATTTTACGCCGTTAGTAGAAAGAAACTCGTCGAGGCCGATCGAAACGACTTCCGGCGTGGTAATTTCCAAAATGGGACCTAAAGGAAAGGAACCGTATCAATGAACGATTGACAGGTAACGTTCAGTTCAAAGTGTCGAAATTCTATCTGCAACCCGAAATTCGAGGTATTTTAAAAACGAATAATTGATTTAAAATCGTACGTAGAAAAGAACTCGTCGTAGCTAATCGAAACGACTTCCGGCGTCGTAATTTCCGAAATAGGACCGAAAGGAAAGGAACCGTATCAATAAACGATTGACGAGTAACGTTCAGTTCAAAGTGTCGAAATTACATCTACAACTTAAAAGTCAAGGTGTTTTAAAAACGAATAATTGATTTAACGCCTTGGGTACACAAAAGTTCGTTGTAGCTAATCGAAATGACTTCCGGCGTCGTAATGTCCGAAATGGGACCATCTAAAAGAAAGGAACTGTATCGATTAACGATTGATGAGTAAAGTACAATTCAAAATGTCGGAATTCCATCTGCAACTCGAAATTTGAGGCGTTTTAAAAACTAATAATTGATTTAACGCCATTAGAATAAAGAAACTCGTTGTAGCTAATCGAAACGACTTCCGGCGTCGTAATTTCCGAAATTGGACCTAAAGGAAAGGAACCGTATCGATGAACGATTAACGAGTAACGTACAGTTCAAAGTCTCAAAATTCTATCTGCAACTCGAAAGTCAAGGTGTTTTAAAAACGAATAATTGATTTAACGCCTTGGGTACAGAAAAGTTCGTTGTAGCCGATCGAAACGACTTCCGGCGTGGTAATGTTCGAAATGGCACCTTCTGCGAGATAATAAGCCTGCAAACTCAGGTAACGGAGTTGGAACTGAGGAAACAGCGAGTCATCGGCGCGATATTGCGGCAGGTAGAGGATACGCGGGAAAAAGAGAAATTTAGGCAAGAGACAAAGTTAGACAAAGAGACAAAGATCGTAAAAGCAAAAAGCCAGGGTCAAGGGTGTAATGGCCCCCGGATGCTTCCATCGTCTGTTCGCTTATTAACTACTTGTTAAACTCCTTTTTTACGATCGCGTTAACACGGCGAGATCGAGGGACAGATTAAATGGAAGTGTTCATTGATTTAGATCAGTTTTCAAGAGTTGCGAACCGATGGTACCTATGAACCACCACCGGCTTGTTAACGCAAACGAAAGCCAGGGTAAAGACTGAGAATTAGCATTCTCGATTAGAGACAGTGCCCGTGACAGATTAAACATGTATGGCCCGGACAGATTTGAACTTCTAACCGAACGTCTTCGGCTGGATTTCGAGTTTCCATGGGATAACGCGATCAAAACTATGATATACACTATGATAATCCGCGACAGCAAAGGGTTGACTATACTTGTCCTAGTAAAGTGTTTCATGGGATAAAATAACTAGGAATAAACGATATTTCGTAGATGCAAAGGTGATTCGATACTCGAAAGCACCATCACTTGAAAATAACATGTCGAATTATAAAAATTCTACTAGCCTAAAATGCAAGACAGATTCGAACTTCTAACCGAACGTCTTCGTCTGGACTTCGAGTTTCCATGGGACAACGCGATCAAAACTACGGTATACACTATGATAATCCGCGACAGCAAAGGGTTGACTATACTTGTCCCAGTAAAGTGTTTCATGGGATAAAATAACTAGGAATAAACGATATTTCGTAGATGCAAAGGTGATTCGATATTCTAAAACACCATCACTTGAAAAGAACATTGAATTATTTTTAAAATTCTACTAGCCTAAAATGCAAGACAGATTCGAACTTCTAACCGAACGTCTTCGGCTGGACTTCGAGTTTCCATGGGATACGTGATCAAAACTACGATATAAACTATGATAAGCCGCGACAGCAAAGGGTTGACTATATTTGTCCCAGCAAAGTGTTTCATGGGATAAAATAACTAGGAATAAACGATATATCGTAGATGCAAAGGTGAGACTCAAAAAGATTAGACTCAAAAACACCATCACTTGAAAAGGATATGTCGAATTATTTTTAAAATTCTACTAACCTAAAATCCCAAAAATCTAAATAAGAAAAAATTCAGATCAGTTCGGATTAATTTTCCCCGGAGGAAGTCGAAATAGTCCGTGTCGATCGTGAATTTCGAGCGAATCGAGATATTCGTTATTTCTTTCCATGGGATAACGCGATCAAAACTATGATATGAATTATGATAATCCGCGACAGTAAAGGGTTGACCATACATGTCCCAGCAAAGTCTTTCATGGAATAAAATAACTAGGAATAAACGATATTTCGTAGATGCAAAAGTGATTCGATACTCAAAAACACCATCACTTGAAAAGAAAATATCGAATTATTTTTAACACTAGCTTTACGGAACCCGTCAATTTTGCGGGTAAGTTACTCCAATTATACAATATTAATAGATTTAATCAACTTATATTAAGTTTGTTAATATCGTAATTGTTTTTAAATTAAACTCATAGTCTTATTTTTTAAGAAAATACGTAGTTTTCTTTACCCGTAAATCTGACGGGTCTCCATAAAGATAGGTATTCAAAAACGTCCGTAAACCTAGTGTTAGAATTCTACTAACCTAAAATCCCAAAAATCTAAATAAGAAAAAATTCAAACCAGTTCCGATTAATTTTCCCCGGAGGAAGTCGAAATAGTCCGAGTCTATCGTGAATTTCCAGCGAATCGAGATATTCGTTATTTCTTTCCACGGGATAACGCGATCAAAACTATGATATGAACTATGATAATCCGCGACAGCAAAGGGTTCACCATACTTGTCTCGGCAAAGTCTTTCATGGGATAAAATAACTAGGAATAAACGATATGTCGTAGATGCAAAGGTGAGACTCAAAAACACCATCACTTAAAAGAATATGTCGAATTATTTTTAAAATTCTACTAGCCTAAAATCTCAAAAATCTAAATAAGGAGAAATTTAAATCAGTTCCGATTAATTTTCCCCGGAGGAAGTCGAAATAGTCCGTGTCTATCGTGAATTTCCAGCGAATCGAGATATTCGTTATTTCTACCCCATCGATTATCATTATCGAGGGTAGGTTATGAAAAGCAACGTTACAGGCGCATTAATTATTCTTTTACGCGTAACCTACGGCGCGTCCCATCGAGCCCATTGTTTTCCACCGAACCGGCATTACTTCCGGCTGCGACCGTCCAAGGAGAAATAAACCAATGATCACCGGTCGTAATTATTCCCCGTGGAATATAAATCGCGTTAAAAACCGCGCAACTTCCTGGCACGCATGCGCGTACATGTCGCCGTTGCACGCTCGACACGGTCGCAACGCGATAAAACGCGAGACGCCTCGAATTATTTTCATTTCCTCCCTTTTTTTTTTCTCCTCCCAGTGCCACTTACTCTTACCATTTTCTCTTCTTCCACGGTTCTTTATCTGCCCCGACGAAACCCTCGCGATTCTCCTTTCATCTCACCGATAAACACGCCTATGTTTCTACGCAAAAACAGATCGGAAATAAAACTGCTCATAGATGGCGAAACGGCTACGCGTTTCAGCGGAATGCACATCTAATGTCCGTGTGCACCCCGATTGAGTAATCTCTGACAGTCGCGAGGGAAACAGGCTAACCTCAAATCGCTCTCTTCCACTTGATCTCGCGTTCTCTCGTATCCCGACGGGAAAAAGGCACATAATTTAATAAATAAATAACCTTTGGTCTGGAAAAGAACGCGTGTGATTTCGAGATATTACATCCGATATTTTTCTTCACTCGTGTTATGGTCGTTTCTTATATCATTTGCGTTTGCTTTCCTCTTCTTTTTATTTTTCCTTTTTTTCCTAATTTTGATAAAAGTAGAATTACGAATTTGAAAGCCAATAAGAGCGTTTCCTCTTCTACACTTCTTTTCTAATCTTGATGAAAGTAGAATTATGAATTTAGAAGCTAATATTTGCGTTTTCTCTTCTCCACTTTTTTCCTAATCTTGACAAAAGTAGAATTACGAATTTAGAAGTTAATATTTGCGTTTCCTCTTCTCCACTTTTTTCCTAATCTTGACAAAAGTAGAATTACGAATTTAGAAGCTAATATTTGCGTTTCCTCTTCTCCACTTTTTTTCCTAATCTTGACAAAAGTAGAATTACGAATTTAGAAGCTGATATTTGCGTTTCCTCTTCTCCACTTTTTTTCTAATCTTGACAAAAGTAGAATTGCGAATTCAGAAGCTAATAAGTGCGTAAAAAATTCTCTAGTCCTATGCGATCGATATTCAGTCGGTAAGGTTAACGAACGAATTACACGTGAATTTTTTAACGGAGCGCACACCGTTATCGACGGAGCCGAGACATTTGTATTAACCGTTTTAAACTCGCGCATTCTTCCCTGTCCTTTTACCATCCGCGATGAGAATCTTCTTATAGCCGATACCTTCCTAACACTGCGTGAAAATTATACACTTTTTCTCTTCGCTCGATCCGCTGGCCGTTCCGTAGAATGTCGATTATGCGATTACGCTAACGGACCGCAGGATCGCTTATTATCTATTCGGCGCAAGTAAATACACTTTTGAAACTGAACGTATTTGATTGCACCGACCGATAAAGTCAGACAGGTTCTTTGTACTTGTACGAAGTGTAGATATACTCGGCCGGGTGATAAATCAAGGTAATAAACTATATAATACGCTACAAGGTGATAAACTATATAGGTGTGAACCAACACGAATAATCTTATCCTCCAGCCTAGTCAAAATAGGGTATAAATTTTTTATCTCTGATATACGATTAATTCTTAATTCACGCACGCTTGGGAAAAAGAAATCAAATGCACTACACGCGACGTGCTTATCACGTTCGTTATATTTTCAACGGTTAAACACGCACACAAATAAGTAAACATACGCGCGGTCGGTTCATGCACGGCCGTGCATTCGGTCTCGAAACGTGAGAACTTCCCGGAATTTTTCTTCCGTTTGTTTTTTCCTCGCATCCAGCCCCTTCGCGAGGAAACACAGCCCATAATTCATCGGCCATAAATATTTCGTTGAGCATGTCTCTTTGCAAATCACTTCAACGGAATACCGTCGGATAATTCGTGAACGGTCGTGAATTACGAGCCTGGACACTCTAATTCCGAGCTTCGATTCTCGCCGCATTTATTTTTTATACGCCGCCACTTTTATTCCCTCTTTTGGCAAACATCCGATCGAATTGTCCCGGATGGAGATAAAATTTAGAATTCATTTTGAAAATCTTTCGTTATACGTGACACACGGCTAGTCAATTGAGCGACAGAAAAATTCGAAAATAAATTTTAAAAAATACATCGAACACAATTCCATTTGAAATAATCGAATTAAACTGAGAGAATTATATTTTACGGCCATTTTGTTAATCTGTCTG
The DNA here is from genome assembly GCA_002201625.1 of Euglossa dilemma. Classification (NCBI taxonomy): domain Eukaryota; kingdom Metazoa; phylum Arthropoda; class Insecta; order Hymenoptera; family Apidae; genus Euglossa; species Euglossa dilemma. The sequence goes on along the minus strand of NIJG01000055.1, from coordinate 196,457 downwards.
ATATATCATCTGGCGTTACGGTTACGAATTTTTAAACTACGTGGGAATTTTCAAATTTGCCAAGACTCGCGCCATCTTAAAAAAACGACTTAAGGAACGTCACGGTGTGATTCGCGCGAAATCGAAGCTCGCGTTAATAAATGAATAATGTTCGGATAAAAGACTTACAAGAAATCGCTTCTTTGGGAATATCAGTAGCCGGAAAGCCCTGCGACTCGAAGTACGGCCTGACAGCGTCACATTTCAATCCGGCGCGCACCGTGGTCGTCGCGACGCTAAGGATCAGGATAACACATAACATCGGCAGCATACCACTCATAATTATTCCCGTAGAGAACACTCGCGATACACTCACGAACTGACGCGACAAATACGCGGGATGCGACACTTGCGGCTGTACATTCGCGGGAACGTAACTGTATAATTGTGATCCGGCTTGATAAGCACGCTTGACAATTCGAAATGAGTAGCGCCACGATGGTTTCGGTGATTGAGAAAATAAAATTTGAAAGAAACGCCGAAAATATCTATGAAAGAGGGATAACAACCCTGTACGAGACGTCCTTCGTACTGGTTCGACGCGCACTGACCGACTCGTGGAAAGAACGCGTGTCGACAGTGGTGCGCGCATGCGCAGTACGCGCAAGGCATCTGGGTGGTAGAAACTGTTTGAAATTTCATGGCACGCTGTTGCGCGCCAAACCAGTTGCCATGCGCAGACCGGTAAGTTTATTTGAATTTTTTTTCTACGGACTAAATTTTCGATAGAAGATTATCGGCAGGGATATTTATTAAAGAACCGCACGAAGTAATTTAAAATATATTTAATGTAAACGATTATTGATCATATAAACATCAATAACATCAATAAATAGCATTAATGTGATAATGGACGGTATTGAAATTCCAAATTATTGGACGGAATTTTCGTTATAAACTAAGTAGTATTATGCAACTAAATTACGTAAGTACGCTGCTTTTCGTGTGCACGATAAAATTCTTTTAAGATAAAGGAACTCGATAATTTATACTAAAAATGATAACGAAATACTGAACAAGAGAGTACATCTGTGTACAAACTTACAAATGAGATCAAAGATTATTCACTTGTTCAATGACAATGAAACTCACCCGCATTGATAATTTTTTCTAAAGTAAAAAGAATTCTATCTTCACTTTGTGTTATATAATATTAATTTAACTAATCACTGCCATATGCACTGATCTAAATGACCAGAACGTTATTTCTTGGCCTTACTAAGTCAATGAATTAATCAGGTACCTGATAAATAATCCAAATGATAATACAAGTTAAAATCAATTCTTTTAAGCAGTGTACACAACTATAAAAGCGAAACATACCCTTCCAGTGACAAGCTTAAAATTTCCCAGCAACATATTAAAGTGCAGGCATTAAATATTTGTTTGATAACGCATGTTCAATGCACACTCGCATGCATCAACTACATATATGTAACCGTACTGTGACACAAGGGACAAGCATTAATATTAACTACATCTCGGTCTGTAGCAACGTAATGTCTGCAAACGGTGCAGATCCATGCGTTGCTCAGGTCCATCAGCGATTTCCCGGAGATGATACAAGGCGGAAACCTTGTCATGCAATTGGGGCAAGCGACGCACCAGTCGGGTATTAGACTCTCGCAGTTTGCGCATTCTGCTTTAGAATTGCGTACATCTTGAGGACTATGCTTGGTGAATATGTCCACAGCCAAATCTTCGTACTCTTCTTTCACTGCTTCTGAAATATTCTCCAGAGACTCCAATTTAATAAACGCTTTAGAACAAACTGCAAACGCATGATTAACAGCACTTGACATAGCAAGCAAGCAATAAATATCTTCAGGTTGCAAAATCTCCTCATATTCTCTTAATCTTAGCGCTGTTTTCATAGCTGCGTCGAAATTTCCTAAATGTATCTGCCTGTTTGCTAATAAAAGGAAATGATAAGCTTCTGCACCCTTCCAGGCACTCTCTATTACTTTAGAATCTTCGTTGTACTCAGTCAGTCCCATCACAACATTGCTACGACCACCTTTAGCAGCTGGAGCACTGTTGATGTGGTCCTCAATTAGCAGTGCTGCTAGAACATAAATCTTCTTCACACGTAATGGATTTGTTCTAGTCTTTGCTTCCTCTTCTGCCAACTGGAATAGCAATTTCGCAGCCTCTAAGTTGTAATTTGCCTTCTTATATAATTCTATTGCCTGCAGTCTCTTTCCATTAAGCAAGAGATGATTGGCATATTTGTTCAATAATTCACCTATCTGGGCCATTTTATAAGTTTTTGCTAGCTCAACAGCCTGGTCCCAATGATTCAAACGGACACACGTATCTACGGCTAATTTCACGTCACCGTATTTTATGTAGGCTGCCACAGCCTGAGAACACATGCCTACAGAACCCAACATTCTTGCTACCTTTTTCAAAAGAGGACTTTTATCTGGCAGCTGTTGTACTGTCCCTGCTAATTGAACAAAGTCCTCTAACTTATAATAACATTCTATGAGTTTCTCCAAATTCCTACTCTTTTCATAGTATTCTTTTGCACCTTCCCAATTTTGTCTCTCCGCATAATATTCGCCAATCTTATTGTATGCAAACTCCATTTGCTTGTCAGATCCGCCAATACCCATTTTCATTAGTTGTATTACTCGAAAATAATCTCCCAATTTTTGTCGTAACGAAATAGCAAGATCTCTTCTGTCCATGTCTAAATATAATTTTTCTGCTTCGTCGTATTTGCCAAGGAATGCAGCTACCTCGGCTTTCTTCAACTGATCATTATGTACGTTCTGCAAACGTTTGATGAATTGTATACCTAAATAGTCTGTACAACGAACCATCGCATTTTCTGCAGTCTCCAAATCCAGTTTCTGTAAAGCTGACTCTGCTAATAAACGCCATAATCGAGGATGTGGGTTATCCTGAATAAAATTATTAGCTTCCTTCAGTCCTACCTTCATCAACAATTCCCTAGTATCCCTTAAGGATTTTACTTCTAAATCTACTATTAATTCGTTTTTTGTATCTTCTGGCTTCTGCATGAGATCATCTAACAAGACACAACGTATCTCTAAATCTACAAATGAACAGATATATCCAGAACAGGATATTGGTTCTTCAGGATCGAATTCTCTTAAAACGTACATTCTAGTTTTTTCTATGATTGCTAATAGTGCAGGATTATCTTGTGCCCAGCACATAGCCCACACATCTTTCCTTTCAAATTTACTAATCTCATCCTCTTGCTCTCCATCTTTCAAGATATTTTTTTTAGGATCAGTTTCTAAATCTAACATAGTTAAAACACCAGTTGAGTCCATAATGGATGCTCGAGATGAATCACAGTTAATTGCAATCTTGTAAAGCTTACAAGCTGTATTGTACCTATTTGTAAGAGTTATCTGAGACAAAGAATATCTTTGTATCATTCCTGATTCTCTGCCTATCAACAGAATCTTATCAGTCGCACATAAACAACAAATTGGGTCCATAGTAATTTTAGTATTAATAGGTGCTTCAAAGGATCTGTCTTTGTCTAAATCTTGAATAACTTCCGTCACTCCGGTTGGAGTTTCGTCGATATGGTAAATCTTGTCCCTCTTAACTCGTCCTGTGTGCAACATCGAATTCCGAGGAGTGCGATATCTCCAAACTAGAAAATTGTTCTTGGATGCTGTAACAATCACGCTGTTAGTCATGGTCACCCATAATGGCTCCAAATCTATAAACTTTGTATCTATTGGAGTAGCAATTGTATTGCACACTAAGAGCGCAAATTGCTCTGATCCTCGAATAAGTTCATTTTTTATCGCCAAAACACAATGATCTCCGTGTGACGCTATGGAGATTAATGCTCTCACGTTCTTAGTACAGTATGTATTATTTGTAGTATTCCAAAACATGATACAAATGCCATCTTTAGTGATCTTTTCGTTTGTATAAACAACTGTATTACTAAAGTAAGTCCACTTATAATCTAAGCGGATATTTGCAAAATAAATATGCGAATCAACTGATAGAGCAACTCTGAGAGAACCTCCTTCCCATGCACAACATGTTACCTCTCTGCCAGGTATTTTTAATGTCCTCATATGTTTACCAAATGGTGTATAAAATTGAATGACATTAGTATCTTTTGGTTCTCCATTTCCCAATAATGATATCATTCCAGTTATAGCTAATATAGATCCATAACTATTCCAACAACACCATGACGCTGTCATGCCAGTTTCTATTACAATTGGATTATCGTCGTTTGTATCTTTCATGAGTTGTACTTTACCATTTCTGTAACAAACAGCTAAAGTGGGACACTCTAAACCAACATAGCCATTCCTTCCATCATACCATTGCAACGAAATTATTGTTTGAATTTGACCACCATTAAGTGGTATCATGTTTAACTTTGTTAAAAACACACCCTGGTTGTCAAAAAGATGAACTTCTCCATTTTTTATGCCAAATAATAATAATTTTCCATCTGGAGACCATTGTACTGCAGCAAGAGCTGTATTTTTTAATTCTTTTCCCCAAATTCTATTGCCATCGACCGAGCCTACAATTACTGCTCCATCTTCATAGACTATGCAAATTTTCAACCCATCTAGACTCCATGCCATCCCTTTAACTATTGATTTATTGCAATTGTTGATCATTTCATCATACCAAGAACCCTTATACAACATCCAAACTATAATTACACCATTCTGGTCGCTTGAGGTCAATTTCTGGTGTTGTTCGTTCCATGTAACTACTTGTACATGACCATTATGACCCTCCAAAGTCTGATTCATACTCAAATTACTGGCAGCTGTTAAGTTTCTACATTTTCCACTACTAGTAGAACCACTTACATTAGAATCTACTCTGAGTACTTTCAATAAACCATCTTCTCCGCCAATAGCTATATAACCATCTCTTTGATTCCATGCTATACAATTCAGTCGAAAATTATTTGGAATTGCTATTTTTTTACTCAAATATACAAACATTTTGATAATATTCAATACAGTCAGTTGTGGTTTATTGAATTAATTTCTAAAAAAAAATAGTTATAATATATTAAAGCACATGTTACAATTATTCAATCAATGTTCAAATTTTATAATTATAATTATTGTTTACTTACATTATTATACGATGTTGATAACATTCATCATTAAAAACCGGAGCAATTTGTAAACAATGTTTATTATCTGACTGTCATAAATATTTACATTATGGCATTTTATACTTTGGAACACTTCTAGACATATTGTTTAAACATTCAATTTATTTAATCATATACATTTCTTATAACTTGTATAGTTTTATCTTTAATAGATTTAAAAATTAATTCAAAGAAAAGGTTAATGTATACAATTAAAATTCGATTAGAAGTATATATTGAATTGGAACGTATTTATATGTTCCCATTCACATCGATGCTAGGAAATAACATAAAATGTATGCTTCCGATACTTTAAATTTGATTATCTTAATTTTGATTTTTTTTAGGAAATAGTTATTGAGGTTTAATTAATATGTACAAACAAGTTAATTATTAAAAATTACTTTATTTTAATAAAAATATAATTTGAGCTAAAAAAGTAGTTTATATATAAATACAATATCTTTTAAGATATTTTGAATTAGACAATATCATTTACTTCTATCAAAATTAAACGGTGTCAAATTTTTTTTTTTTGAAGTATACGAAAATCGCTTATAATTTATAATCACTTTTCAATGCTATACACATATGGTACATAGAAAAATAAAAAATTTAATTTCCGATTTCTATTTTAGGCTTAAAAATAGTAAGATTATGTGGTAATTTTTTTACAACACCCTTTCCTCGCCACAATAGAATCCAACAATCGCTTACTTCCGGGTTCATACTTGCAATTAACGTACAAATCTCAGGTCTTTCAATAAATATTTCGGAATCAGGAAAATCAACAATATTTTCACACCCACTAATATCGATATGCCTTAACGTTGGCGTATATTTTAATAATAAATTTAAAGATTGTATCCCTACATTTCTATTCCCCCTAAGTACTAATTTCATAAGATTTGATACACGCGACAATATATTTTTAATATCAATATCTGATAACTCACAAGAAGTAAGTTCCAAACACTCTAGATTTACAAATGAAAAATTCGCTGTATTAAAAATATTTTTGATTAAATTAGATTCGCTAGAAGTGTTTGATAAATTTAAGTTAAGTAATTGCCTATATAACGTAGTACAGAGTTCACCTTCATTAAAGCTGTTCCAGGAAATATCTAAATTCACTAGATTACAGTTGTTTGAAAGAAACTGAAAAGTACACAATTGACAATATCGCAAATTTAATGTCCGAAGCTGTGTTAAAGGAGTAAGAAGTTTGTACAAAATTTCTTGACTTGATGCTCCAAGTGGATTATAACTAAGATCTAGTAGCTTAAGTTGTAAAGGTAGTTTCCCTAATTTACTTAAGCATTTCGAATCTATATCACATCCTTGAAGGCACAATTCTTGTAAAGTTGGCAGTTTTAAAATGCAATTATTCAAAATTTCTCCAATGTCAAACAATTCACCACCAGATAAATCCAATATTTGAATATTCTTCTGATATTCCAAAGTTTTCAATAAAGATATAAATTCCTCTCTTTTAATAATATCTTGTTTTAATCGAAAAATTGACGTATTCGCACATGATTTCAAGCACTTTAATATGCATTCTCGAACCTCTAAAAAGAAAAAAAAAACATTGAAAAGATATTAAAGAAAAGATAAGTATACTTATAGAATACTTACCTATATTATAATTTTTACAAATTGTTACATATCGCTCAACAATAGGAGGAGTTTCTAATTCGATTATTTCGCATATCAAATTTTTAATAATGTCTCCTTCATTTAAAATCGTAAACACATTGTTAGAATTGATCGCAATGCCATTCATAGTTTTTAAATCTAACTTTGCTTTACATCCACTATCGTTATAAAATTTTGTTTCGATATCAGTTATAATTTCTTGTACCATTGGTCTTGTTGTATTTGAAAATTCTACCTGTGTTTTAAATACTTTTCCATCCACAGAAATATTTAAAATAACTGATCTCGTAATATCGATCTCTCTTAATTCAAATTCTGGAGTAGATGGAATTACAGGTGAAGAACTTCGAGAAGTCGAATTTTTAGTAAATCCAATTGATAATAAAGACGTTTGATGTCGTCTTTTTTGTATCTTACATGTATTAGAATCTTGTATTATTTCCGTATCACAACTATCGCTACTATTCTCCTGTATCATATCATCTTCATTATCTTGTACTATCAAATTTTGATCATTTATTTTCTGACGTTTTAAATTTTTCTCGACATCAATATCACAACTGCCGGATTTCCTTTTCGTCACCGAAGAAGAATGTCCATCAGAATACTTTTTGTCATTTATACTTTCATGTATATCTTCTTCTAACCAATCCTCTAAAAGTACTTCCTCACTATTTAAAAGTGGATTTACATTTCGTTTCGTAGAAGATACAGAAATTCCAATTGGATCATTTCTATGTTTCAAGTTAGCTATAGTTCTTTTATAATCTTCACCTGCAGAAATCTTTTCTGTTGTAACATTTTCCACTATAGAATGAGTTTTTGAACTACGTGGAGACTTATAAGATGGTTTCGAAATTTTCTTTTTATCCACGGGTATCATAACAGACAATAATTTATGCATTTCATCGTAATCCGCTTGATCCTCCGGAGATATAAAATCAACACGATTTCTCCATTGCTCTAAACAATCTAGTGCAGTATCGTCTTCGTTCGTTTTAAGTTTCACGTTTGCTCCGTGTTCAATTAGAAGCCTCACCATGCTAATATTGCCACAAGAAGCCGCATCATGAAGAGGAGTAACTCCTTGACACATTAAACTACCAGGATCATTTACATCTGCACCATATTTTAATAATAATTTTGCAATTTCGATATGACCATGATTAGCCGCTTCGTGAAGTGGAGTCCAGCCAAAATGATCTCTAACATTTGTTGAATGACCAGACTCTAATAATTTTTCTACAGTTTCAACATTTCCATTGATACAAGCTACGTGAAGCTGTGTTTCCCCTTTTTCGTTCCTTTTTATTGCAAGCGACTTTTTTTTCGTTCTTTTCCTGTTCTTGATATTTTCTTTAACTTTTAACTCTGCTTCAACATCTGATAAATCTTCTAGGCAAATGTTTGCACCAATATTATTCTCCTCTGATTCGCTTTCACTATCTATATCACTATATACTTTTTCTATTGCATCTAACTTTTTTGTAAGTGATTCTATTTCTTCTGTTTTACCAGAACTCTTTAAATAATTTAAATGTTCTTTTAAGACACTTGCTTCCAAACAAATATCATTGCAAGCTTTTGCATTTTTCAAAGCTGTAATATAAGTTTCTTGAATCTTTTCATGAGTTGCATTATTGACTGTTAATAGATCCGCTAAAAACAAAGCAGATCTACATATTTCACGTGGATCTATGCATAATTCCAATTCTTTATGGGCGAAGTCTAACGCTTCGTTATATTGCCCGACATCCTTCAAAGTTTGTGCTAAACTTAATAAAGCTGCTCCTATCCGATCGCTTTTTATCTCTTCCGCACATGAAAGCATTTTTCTATAGTATTCTATAGCTTTCTCAAAACAATGTGCAGCTACTGCTGCATCTCCAAGTATTTCGTAAAATTTTAATTTACCACTGATACTTTGTTCAGTACTTAAAGCATCCTCAGTTGCTTGTAATGTTGCAACTAAAAACAAATTAATTTTTAAAGTGAATAATTTGTTATAAATCTTTGAAAAAATTCATAGTTATTTTCATAAATCATACCTATCCTAAGACATTTTTCTACTTGCTGCTTGAGATTTTGTGCTAAATTGTCTGTAACATAAAGAGATACTAATATTTTTCGAGATTCAGACCATTTTCCTATTTTTAAAAGCAACTCTGCTTGAAACAATCGTGCTTCCGCTTTTAATGTTGAATTATCGATTTCAGTGGCAGTTTCAAAATGTTTTAATGCCAATTCGTAATTGCAATTTCGATCGTAAATTCCTCCGAGTGCAATTTGCGTTCTATAGAAATCTTCTCGCAAATTATGAGTCTGACACAATGCAGCAGCTTTTTCCATTAAATCAACAGCTTCTTGATGTTTTTTTTCAGCTTCTAGTACCAAACCCAAATTCAACAATAACCGTGCTCTCATTGTAATTAATTCTTTTAATTCGATATTAGTATCACCAAGTCTAAATAAAATATAAATATTTTACTTAAATACTATATAGAAAATTGATATTAAACTTATAAAAAAGGTATATTACTCATTGCAAAGACGTATACTCTTCATATATGCTTTCCTTGCACTTGTAAGTATATCAGGTTTATTTTCAGATTTTTCAGGTAAACTTTCAGCCCAGCAGAAATATGTTCTTCCTAGTGTTGCATAAGCTCGTTGTTCTTCTAATAAATTTTTTATCTCCTTGGCTCTTTCTACCTAACACAAAAATATTCTTATTATAACCATATAATTTTTAAATATAATAAAATTCTTTTAATAAACATATAAAACACAAACCCAAATAAAGATTTTGATGTTTCAATGCTTCTTCATAAGTCTCAAGATTTGCATGCATCTCACCAATCATTCTATGAGCTACTGCTATATTCAATTTATCTTGTAAGATGTTGCAAATTTCCAATTGTTCTGTATATTCCTGCAAAGCAGCTTCATACTTGCCACTTTCAAAGTATATATCTCCAAGCTCTTTAACAATTTCAGCCAATTGTTGAAGGTTGCCATCACGTGTAACCCGTTTCTTCTTTTTAATTAATCCTATTATCAAATCAAGAGTCATATATACATAGCATACCACATAACTTCCTGAAGAAATTATATTTACTGATTCTTATATTACATGATAGAGCTTAATTACCATACATTATTTTTTTTTAAATATACAAATTTTAGTAATATCATATTTATATTTAGAATATTTTATACATTAAAACAGAAAAAAAATAAAGTAATTTTTAATAAACATGTAAGTAAAATAGTACTCACTCTCGATATCCATTATTTACAAACGTAAATTATTATAAAAACAAGTGATTCACATTCTATTTATTGAACCCGAATTCGAACCTCATGTAGTCAGAAATATGCCGCCGCACAGACACAAAGAGGAACATCAAACCGAGATCACAGTCACGCACGAAAAGTATCAAGCACTACAGTAGACACCTCATAACGGTAAAGAAGAGAGCATGAAGTGCCATTGATGGAGAAACGAGGCAAAATTGTCCAAGTTACTAGACGTCGAAATTACCATTGATCGTTGAAAAAAATAAGGTACTGTCACACTTCAAAAATTTCATTAAAAATATCTGAAAAATTCATTTGTAATATTTAAAATATCCTGAAATATTTATAAAATCATTGATACGTGTACAAGTGAAATAACGCAAAATGAGACCGTGAGAAAAGAATTACTGACTAAATTCCAGGGATATTGAGCACAATTAATATCATTTTAACTGTAATTACATTACAAATACGGCAATAAACGAATTCACGCAAATCATGGTGTAGTTTCAAGTGAAAATAGTGAAACTTTACGTACGCGTGCTATGATATGCGCTTTCATAATTCTTTGCCTAATTCAAGACTCGCGTGAACTTCAATGACTTCATAATCTACGGAGCACAAGTACAAGCTGGTACGAGGTAGTACGAGCATTTAGCAGTGGGTAACCTGTGGCGCTTGAAAGTTCACTCTTGTCTATGTGACTCGTCGATCGTCAGTCGGGCCGTGTTGCGGGTCGAGAAAGGGTGATGGGTGTTCTCTCTTTTTACACGTTGACACGGAGTTGACATATTGCGGAAAAAATCATACTTTGTTCCGCTTTTCTCTCTGATATTGTTTGATGATCTTCACCAAATCCACTAATGGCAGGAGAGTTGCGTAAAGAAAGGTTCATGGGTAAGTTGTAGGATGCTGCCAGACATTAGAATCACAACGACTTTGGATCGATACGCGCGGATTCGTTTTTCGTCGATTAATTTTTCTCATCTCTGGATGCTGTTCAATTTAGTCTTCGTTGCGTTGTACTAAAATAGTATTAAAAAGATATATTGTATGTTATAGTGAAAAATTTATTTATACAAACAAAAATGGGCTTGACTAACGGAATTATTTCCACTGTGCTTTTAATCAGTGAGATAAATTGCTATTAATTAAGGTATCCGTTATCAAAGGCGTATAACATAGTTGCCCCTGCGTTTTTAGTATACTTAATTTTTAGCAATTATAAAATATATTTTTGTAATTTCATTATCTTCTGCATTTCAATTTTTTTAGTAGTTTAGTAAAATGGGGATCTTATTTAATATACTTTGTGGATTTTTTTTTCTGTAAAAATTAATTATTGCATTAGAATAATTATATATTTAAATCTGATTTATGTCTTAATATAGTATATGTGATCAGAACTATTTGCAGCTCTATTTCTTTTTTTAGACACAGAAATGAACATATGTACATTGTTGTGTAACATACCTGTATTTATTTTAAAGTTGTTCCTCCTCAGTTAGAGAAATATTTTACACAATTATGTCATTAAAAAAATTGTTTTTGAAGCAAATTATTTTTAAACCAAGCAACATCTGTTTCCACTGATTAATCTGCTTAGTTCCAGTTCAACCACGACTGCTTCTGAATTTACGTACATCAGAAAGCTCCACAATGTTCTATTGCGATATTGAAATTCACCAACGATGGAAGAAAGAAAACTTACAAAATCCTGTGACACTCTGGCAAGGTTGAACAAGAATGAACATAAATTGTTTGAGAAACAAAATCATTGTATCAAGCCATTACCCATTACATTTAATGAAGAAGATGCTGAAATAGTAAATGACAAAGATTCCATTAATGATTCAACAAAACTCAATTACTGCAATAACTCCACAAAAACATTATTATGTACAAAAGATTCTCAAGTAAGTTTTTATAATTAAATATGCTATTAATCATTTGTATTATTGTAATCATATTACTTAATTATTATTTTTCAGAACTCTCAGGAAAGAGACCCACCCTCACCAACTACATTGCAGTGGGGAAGAGCTATAGCTGAGGTAAAAGAGCATGCTGTAGCAAAATTACAGGATGAACTTAAAAGAGCACACGAGGAGTTAAAGTTGAAAGATGAAGAAGTTACAAGGCTTTCAAGAATCAAGCAGGATGTCGAAGTTGAATTGGAGGAACTCACTGCCAGTCTCTTTCAAGTAAACTTCATAGACTATATTGTCAATACGTTATATAAAGATACATGAAAAAATAAAGTAAAATTTTATGTATAAAGGAGGCACATAATATGGTACGAGAAGCAAATATACGTCAAGCTACAGCAGAGCGCTTATTGGAGGAAAGTCGTATGAAAGCTGAAGTTTTAGCTGCCGAAGTGGCAGCTTTAAAAACGTTAGTATTAACTTCGACGCCGGCTAAACCAAACTTTCATCTACATCCGCAAATCGATACGAAAAGTCGTCCGAATAGCGAGGATAGTCAGCAAGGTCTTTTTGCAAGAAAACATAGGAGGTAAAAGTTCATTTCATTATTATTCTAATTTAGTACTATTTAACACATGCTTTGACATTAGTTACCAAGAATATCAGTAAATTGTAGATACTTTCGTATTTAGGTCACCATCGCATTTTAATTTAAAATACGGTCGAGAGAGTTCTCCACCGGATTCCCCACTGAAGGAACAAAGACCATCTTTACCATCAGATCGAGAGACACTAGAAAGAGATTGGAAGAAAGATTCAGAAAAAGAGAAAGACAAAGACAAAGAATGCAAAGATTTCGGCCTCGAAGTTGATCCTAGAGTACATACAGAGTTTCTTAAATGGAAAGCGAATCCATGTGTAGACAAAGGTGATCCTTTCGTTGGTAGAATCTTTAAAGAAGACATCGATCTTTGCCTTGATTTCCCTAACAAAGAATTGGGTACAAAAGTTAGGCAAGCCGTTCTTGATGGTATCATTTTTATTGAAGCGATCAGCGACAAAACTAAATTCACTTTTCCAAAGTAAATCTCGTGTTTCAACATAGAATCAATATATTATAAATTTTTTTACATATTAAATTCACATATTTTTTCTTTTTTTGGTAGGAAATGTGTACTACTCGAAGCACCGCGCCAATGTTATTATCGAATGAGACTCGGGGATCAAGAAAATCAGTGGTACAGCATATCACAAATCTGTCGCAATCGAGTGAGTATTTAAATTTTGTAGATGATTTATTGCGAATTGTAAATTATTAAAAATAAAATGAAAAATATATTTTTGTAGATCATAGCGGTCTGCGATTTCTTGAATTACTTGCGCTATATTGAGCGTGGCCTTGTTAAAAGCTCAGGTAAAAGTTCATTAATTTTATCCTATAGTTTCTTATAGTATAAAAAATTTAATTGTTTTTGCAGTTCATGATGTTTATTGGGAGATTACTCGATTACGAAAGGAAATGGCATTTGCTCGATTGGGCCTCGCACTATCGTCTTAAACACTCTCCATGGAGGACTTTTTCTAGTCTTAAATGTAACAAATTAGGCCATGGATCTGTTATTATTCATTTACAACTATCAACTGTAGATTGTTAAAAATTTTAATCGTTCCAACTAGCCTCGATCTTTTTTATCTATCGATCGAGATTTTTTTAGAGTAAGTGTTAAAGTTTTAATATATGAAAGCTCTCAGATTCCTCTATTATAGCGTGAAACGCTTCGAATTATTTAAGAAAAAGGAAAAGAATTTATACGAACCAATCTATGAATTCTTTCAATTGAGATTATAGTTTCTAAAGAATCATATTTTATTTACAAGCATAATATTGAAGACTTCTTTAATGATCTGAAGTTCATTTTCTATTACTTTATTACCATAGCAAGCATAAATATGTTTTGATCAGTTTTAAAGTGCAATCAAATATTTCTAAGATATTGGGGAACATGGTGCCTTTTGACTTTCCGCTTATTAATAACACTTGACTAGCTTTTAGTTTAAGCTATATAGTTAGTAGCGATTTAATCGCAACAGGTGAAATGTATGATTTCATTATTTGTATAATTTATTAGCAGCTATAGTTTTTATTTTATTCAAATCGTATAATGGTCGCAAATAATGCAGACTATTGTCGATTATTAAAGAAAAAAGTGTAAATGTTGTAGTCTAAAAGACTAGAGATATAAATGTCTTTTAAAATCTTTCTTTACATTATCTTTCGTTTGTTTCTATATACGTAAGTATATATACCTTTGGACATAACAATTGAGACCTTAGCTTTATTTTTAAAAAATCTTATAATTTACTCATAATTTAATGGGAAACGTGTCATCAAACATTGAAACAATTAAATTATTTCAGTGTTTCTTTAATGTATAAGTACTTCAAACTTTTCATAAAGATTTAAAATATGCCATAAATAACTAGTAAAAAATCAAAAACAGAAATGTGTATAATTATTGTAGTACTTGATAATAAGTTACACGACGTAAAATAATTAAAATTTATATGTTTAATTCTAATTTAAGAATGAATATTATATTGAATGTAATGATAATTAGCATTTTTATACGCGATAACATGTATTTTCGTATAATATAAAGCTGAACATGAATTTTGTCCAAAGGTACACAATTTTCCCCCCATAGAAAAAATTGTATTATATTAACTCTAAAGGATATTTTTTTCTTTTGCAAATATTAACTAGTACCTGGTAATTAGCGCGCATATTAGAAAGAATGTATACTGTTAAGGATTACACGAAACGCTATACATATATTATGTCATATAATTAACATATGACTGAAGTGATAAGAAATAATTGAAATTATGAATATTTGGTGTATGCTATAGCTAGAAAGTCGTCTTTTACACGGTACCAGATTATGATCTGATTAATACAAAACAATTCTTTCATTATCAATTTCTAGTATAATACCTTAATTTTATTTTATTTAGTTATACAGGATTAGATATTTAATATCCTATGTACAATCAAACATTGTTATTGTTACATATAAAAATCTTATAACCTGATATGACTGATAAAAAAGGTCTTAATGCTATATTTCATTTTACATCTTTACGAACTTTTTATCTGAGTCATTAAAATGACTCAGACAGAACATTTACGCTTTTTATTCTTCCAGAAAAATTTTCAATTAAATCGAATATATAAAACTGTTTTTATAGGTCTATGTAATTAATTGTTAAGGATATGTTTCCTGTGTATTAATGGTGCTTGACA
The DNA here is from genome assembly GCA_002201625.1 of Euglossa dilemma. Taxonomy (NCBI): domain Eukaryota; kingdom Metazoa; phylum Arthropoda; class Insecta; order Hymenoptera; family Apidae; genus Euglossa; species Euglossa dilemma. The sequence continues at coordinate 181,090 of NIJG01000055.1, read as the reverse complement.
GTAATTATTGCAGAAAGTAGCTGTATAAAATACTTAAATTAATTTTAGGAACTTGGTTCTTTGTAGCAAGTTTTATACGATCAATCAAAACGAATGTGTTCGAATATTGCAAATACAATGAAACGTATTTACTACGTTAATACGCAACATATTTTAACTTGAATTAATTTCCTGCCTAGTTCAGATTTGAAAATAAAATTCTCAAATCAAAATAAAGTTTAATTTCGTACGTGAAAAAGTTTCTACTGTCTTTTTGTACTATCTAATTTAAACTGATAAAATATGTGTTCGAAGATAACAACATTATTAGCGTATACGTACAATGTTATTCCGAAAGGTTGAGATATAAATACGTTAAATAATAATGATCGAAATGACAGGAAATAAAATAGCAATGACATGTACATGTTAAATAGTCAATTAGAAATATTCTCAATAGTACTTGTTCAAATTGTTCAAAGTTGCCAAAGATTACTTCCGAATAATTTTTATCGAAACATACTGAATTATATTACTAGATGTGGTTTCTAGACACATTTAGATTCGGAAAGACTAAAATGATTTTCGCATAAATATATAAAGAGAATGTAATAGTAATTGTCAGAAAAATCAGTCGTAATAGTATCATAGTTATATTGAAATAAATTTTCATGTTCATTAGGGTAGTAATAAGTGTATGATCTTTAGTTATTAATAAGCTTTATATGTATTGTAACTATAATTATTTTTCGACCTAATTATTAATTGAATAAAATTATTTGTTTTAATACTAAATTTGTCTGTAAGTGAATTCTTTCGTAATATTACAATCTTAAATTTTAACTGTCGAAACCACTTCCGCCCGAAGTTCTGAATTTTTAAGTTGATTCCACTTTAAATTCATCTATTTCGTTAAAATTGTTTAAAAATCCAGCTTAATTTGAAAACAATGCTATAATTTCAAATGTTCTTTGTTACAAATGCAATGAAACGTATCAAACTCATTTAAAATTAAAAATAGTAATTTAGATACACACCTATTGAATCATCGCAAATTGTTTCCTTTTCTATTCAAAATTTAGTTTCTCATGTTTCGATTACCACCGTTTTCATTATATTTTTGTAAAAATATCGTTAAATAACATCGTACTACCATTATCGTATAACTCAAATGAAGTTAAATATCCACTTATCAGTTTCAAGCACAATAACTATTGAGATGTTTGAAATAGCAAAATATCTTCGTACCAACACATCTGTACGGTAATACGTAGTACGTCACACGTAATCGTACAAGGTACTTGGAGTTGACCAGTAGGTGGTGCTGAAGATGAAATTCGTACTACCTGATAATGCTTTATGCTGACTAACGTTATTTTTTCTTCATCTCTTTGCTGTAAGAGCGTACGCATCTACATATTATTCCTTAGTTGCACTGTTCAGTCTATAGTGAGCGGAACGTTCGACGCAACATGCGAGGCATAGCAACGTTTGTAGCGCTTTGCGCTATTGGAATAACTCTGTACTCAGCGTAAGTTTATTTACAATGAAATAATTAGTAGTAAATCAAAAATGATATCGTTGAAAACATTGATACACCGGTATATAACTGTTATATTTTAAATCATTTTTGTACCTTTCGTATTAAAAATGTTCCTGGCATTATTAAAGATTCATTAGCTCATGAATTTTTAATATTTTAATAAAGCATTTTAAAGTAGTAACCTCGTATAAAAAAATATCGATAGTAGAATTTACTGCATGTCATAACATCTTGTAAAAAGCCTTTATACTTAAAAATTTATGCAATTTAGGTATGTATTCCAATTTATACTTAAAAAATTTGATTATTTCGTTGAAAATCCATATTTTGATGTTTATAATGCTTTTGCATTCTCGAATGTTTGATTTCTCATCGATTGCAAATTGCTTTTTACTTAAATTTTCAGTTATACATGCATATCGAACATATATAACTGAATTCGTATATTCTTAAGCGTAAAACACCGTTAACTGGAAAAATATTCAATATTATTAAGTCATCATAGACGCAAATCGAAGTTGATGCTTATCAGATGTATATAAATATTGTTTATGTGAATAAAAGAATATTTTCGAAGGTTATGAGTAAATGAATATTCAATACGTAATTAAAAATCTCGAGCTGGAGATTGAGTAACAATAATTTATGAAATATTATATCCATTTCTATAATGGATACATAATGGACATAATGGTACCACCGATTACTTTATTGAGTAATATAAACGTGTTAAATCCAAGGAGGTGGTTATGCTTATTTTGCGTCTTAAATTTGAACGTATAGAACATAGAGTACTAGGCGCAACAGGAACTGTTATTAAGGATATTTAAACATATATTCACTTACATTTTTACACCGAGAAATAAAATATATGTAGTTAAGAAGAATGACGACATTCGATACTTGTTCCCTCATTATATGTACTTTAGATACGAATGTGATACTTAAAAAGTTATCGATCAAATATTTTTGCTCGAACGTTGTAATATTACAATTATAAAACTGATTTTCAAATTGTTTCGGAATAAAAAAAAATTAAATCCGTTCGATTAAAAGCGAAATTCGTATCTATTAAAAATAATAAATTATCCTTTCGAATTTTTAAGATATTATTTACGATAGATCTAGTATTAATTGTTACAGATAGATCTAGTACTAATTGTTACAGAGTTGCTATCAAATCTGCATTGAATAGTTTCTAATCTAAGTTACTTTACGTCAAAGTTCATTGACTTAGATAAAATAAAGTTACTTTCTTCGTTACTTTCCATTTACACATCCCCAGTTGTTTCATTACAGATATAGAAACATTAATATTGATCTTTTTTATTCGCAATAAGATGCGAAGTTCATTGATAACAAAGCGAGATTATCATAAATCAGCGCAGTTGTTTTACAAGTATTTTATAACGACAAAATGTTAGTAATGTTCTTGTTATCTAATCCAAGTAAGGTTTAATTACATAACTGTCTGAAATAATGATTTATCGTTACCTTCGAAATCACGATTATATTTTGGATCTTAGAAACGGAATATAACGGTGAACAGGTAATAAATTTCTCATCACGCTGCCTTTGACCCTCATTTTACTCTTATAAAACTTGCATTCTTGTTGTCAAGCAGTTTTTCAAGAAATCTAATCAACATATTATTATCTTGAATTAAATCGTTAAATTACATAGCGAAGTTGAGTAAAAACGTCGTTTCGCATTTTTCATTATAGGTTATTTTACTCGATAGTAGCACGTATGTACATAACAACGTTAGAAATATCAAGGAATCGAAATTGTCCATGATAAAAATATTTACAGCCTCGTTACTTTTCATTCTGCACGTATCATTGTTACGTAATCGTGATATTCCAATTTGATAAAATTCAAAAGACGCTTCTTTGAAAATAAACTTATTTTTCAAGATAAATCTTATCATTCGTTTTGCAGAGGTCACGAGTGTGAACGTACTGAAATATCGTATATCTATTGATGTGTAGATATTACGATTCTTTTTTCTTGATTTAACACGATCGATATGAAAGAGTTATCGTTTTTTCCCCTTCATTGTTATTTATAGTTAATTTCACGGGTGAATTCTGTAATTTGCGCAGTTTCGTGAAGGAACTGAAAGTTCCAACTTTGCCTGAGACGAATTGGAGTTCGAAGAAAGATGGAAAGGAGTCCACCGAAATACGACCTTTTACTATCAACGTCTCGCAATCGGTGAATAAAATTAAATTCGAATTATTTTCTAATTCGGTGTCGAATTCTAATTATGATCAATTTTGTTTCTAAACGATTCAATTATTTTCAAAGGTTCTGGACGATCTAAAGTTCCGGTTAGAGCATAGGAGAAAATATAAAGAACCATTGGAAGATGTGGCTTGGACTTACGGTATTTCGACTAAATACCTGAATACGGTACTTGATTACTGGAAGGATAAATACAACTGGGTTCAGAGACAAGCTTTGTTAAACAAGTATCCTCAGTACATTACGAATATCCAAGGTAATGGAATAACTTGCGCACACGTAATAATATTATCGATGTTAAATACAATATTTTTTATATCATATTAATATTAATTTATATTAATTTTACTGATTAATACGATAGTTAATCAGTAATATACAATTATATGCAATGAAACAAATCAAGTCCTTTAAAATTTAGGCTTGGACATACATTTCTATCGCGTGAAACCGACGAATCTTCCGAAAGAAAGGAACTTAAAAGTTATTCCTCTATTGATACTTCATGGATGGCCTGGAAGTATTGTGGAATTTCAGAAAATTATACCCATGCTAACAAAACCTTGGCCTACTCAGGACTTTGTATTCGAAGTTATTGCACCGTCACTTCCTGGTTATGGATTCTCGGAAGGTGCGGTACGACCAGGCATGGCTAGTGGACAGGTAATAAATTACCTGTCTATATAAATTAAATCGTATTTAATGTTTATATAAAAACTTGTAAATTAACATATTTACTGACCTTTCCCCGCTACGGCTGTTTAGATCGCTGTAGTATTTAAGAATCTGATGCAAAGACTTGGTTTTGAAAAGTTTTACGTTCAAGGAGGTGATTGGGGAGCGCTTATTGCTGCTAACATGGCAGCTCTATTCCCAGAAAAGTTAGTAAACATAATAACATAAATCATTAAAAAAATGTAACACTATGTATTTTGTTTGTAGGGTAACTGGATTACACAGCAATATGTGTAGTGTCTTGACACCAACTAGTTTAGTTTGGTCATTTATTGGCACCTATTTCCCATCTATACTTGGTGTTAATGAACATTACTCAAGATTTTTCCCAATAAGTAGGGTTTTATCCACTCTGATTGAAGAAAGTGGCTACTTTCATATACAGGCTACAAAGCCAGATACTATAGGTATCGTTTAGTTTTTTTTATTCAGCGCTACTAATAACACCTGTGAATTAATATTTATTTATGGAAACTGATATTTATGAAACTTTTTTATTAGGTGTTGCATTAACTGCCTCACCAGATGCATTAGCAGCATATCTTTTAGAGAAGTTCAGTACATGGACAAATCCAGCAGGTAGAAATCGAGACGACGGTGGTATAACGGAAAAATATACGCTAGATGAAATTTTGGATAATATAATGGTATATTGGATCACCGACAGCATTACCACAAGCGTTAGACTCTATGCTGAAAATTTCAACCCAGCATATATGGCTTTAAATGTCGATCGGTAAATTAATTATTACATAGATATATGAATTTTATAGATTGTCAAGAAATTATTTAAATTGTATTTTGTTTTAGCGTACCTATAAAAGTACCTACAGCTTGTGCATCTTTTCCCAATGAACTATTGTCTCAGCCTGAAAGTATGCTTAGAGACAGATACCCTAATATAATTCAGTACAATTATATACCACGTGGTGGACACTTTGCAGCTTTTGAAGAGCCCAGACTTTTAGCTGATGATATTTTTAGTTTTGTTAAAAAAACGGAAAATCTCAAAACAAAATCTGTATAAATACATAGTACAACTTAAAAAATCTTCATCCGTTGCACAACTATTGATATATTTTTTTAGAATACTTTAATAAATTGTATGTGTTTCATATTAAATGCAAATAAGAACCTTGATTATTTATATTCAGTACCATTTACAATTTAATATATTATGCTTTATATACATTGTCAACATACAAAATTTTAAGTTTTATCTAATATAGGTTTTATACAAGATTTATGTAATATCATTTAAATTAATTATCTTATCACTGATTAGACACTGCTAGCACCAGACTTTTCAACATTTTCTAATAGACTTTGTAAATTAGTCTCAAACAATTCACATCTAATTGGCATTTCTAATGAATAAAAAGGATTTTTCAAAGCATAATCTGCATACAGTTCATATACTCTTTTTAACAAAATTTCTATTCCACTCTGTGTGGGTTCTGCTACCACGATAAATTTAATTCCAGTTAGTGTTTGGTAACAATGTAATCTAAATGTATCAGCTTCTAAAATTTCAATACCAGAACAATGTGGTTCAGGACTTAATTGACTAGCAATTGCAAATAGAGGATAAAACATTGATGCTAAAAAAATTTTTTCATTGGTTGTCATTCTGGCCCGACTAAATCTAAGTGATATAGGATAATTTTCTGATTGTTCCAGCAGTTCAAACACATCTTTTCCATTTTCTAATTCTCGTCCTACTACAGGATTTCCATTTACTGTAGTTAAAACGTGACCCACTGTAATGAATAAAAAGAATCATTAATTTTCTAATCTTTTAAAACATAATCAAGGGTAAAAGAAATATTAGTCTCACCATTAATACCATCTTTTTGTCCGAACGAAACAACAATTTTTTTATTTTCGTAATTTAACTTTATATCAAGTGGAAAATTAAATGTTTTTTCATTTTCGATTCGTGGAACATTATGATCATGATTAAAAATTAGTCCACCTGATTTTGATACGATATATACACCATAAATAACCATGATTAAATTATTTCAGAACACGATATGATTAATTAATACGTTTTAATAAGTTTTAGTTCCATTAGTTTATCATGTTTAAGTAACTGTTTATTTGCGATAGAATTGTCAATGTCAACTACTTGTTAGGTTATGTCTCATTTAGTACTCACGTGAAATAAAACAACGTCGGTCGTGTAATACATACTCCGTTATAATGTTACTAGAAATCTATAGACTGTTCTAAGTTTTTATAATATAAACTATATTGTTTGGCTTTTTCAAGAGAAAATTTTATCTGTATCATGCAAAAGAATTCGAATTTTTCGCATAAAATATATAAAAATGATCCTTTATTATTTAAAAGTTATATTGGTATGGAAGTGAACATTTTAATTGAAGATGGTACCACGATTTCTGGTATTGTTTATACAGTTGATCCGGTATCAGAAAGGTTAGAATTTGTTATATAATATTTAAAATTCTTAATTATTTTTGCAGTCGTAAATAATTTATAAATTACTTTGCAGTGTTGTATTGTTGCAAGGTTGCCAACAAAATAATTTAAAAATCATATTTGGGCACGCAATAAAAAATATAGAGATCTGTTCAACTGAATTACATGACTTGCCGGAATTGTTTACGAATGCGCCAACAAATATCCTTCAAACAACGCTAGAAGAGCGAAAAAGTGCCGTGATAAGCTTACTTAAAAAAAACAGATTCCCTGTGAAAGAACAAAATCATATCTTAACAATTGAAAATGTACTATCAATAAAACCACCGTATGAACCTGCTGACTGCATTTGCGTTAGCAACAGTATTATTTTAGGAAGAATTCAAGATCTTCTTACTAGCGTATAAATTTAATGCCTTTAAAATGATATTTAGATATTTTTTATGTAACTAATAAATGTAACTGTAATTGATAAATAGTTATAAGAATAATACAAGTTGTCTTAAAAAAATTGCTTTATTTTTTAAATCTCAATTATATTTCTTTTCTTTACCATAAAATATTTTATTTTTCGTACATATCATATCATCTAAAATAAAGTTTCGCTTGATATAAATCAATTGCAAATGAAATTGTTTCATTTACAATTGAATTGAATTTTAGTATAGATGCATATTAATTTCATTTTTTTGTTAATTTTAATTCACATTATTAAGTTGTATTATTCTCAATTTAAATATATAATGTGATCTTAAATACACTGATGAGAATAAATCGAAGCAATTTCTCATAAACTATCTGTAACACTATAAAAACAAGACACCCACTACTTTTTTATGAACAAATTTGTTTGATGGTTAAAATAAAAAAATTATATTAAAATATTTTGTCATTATTCTGAAAATTTCTTACATGAAAGTTTATAATCTTATAACAATAAATTTTTATAAAACCGAATATTTAATCGTACAATTATATCGTTTTAAAAATAAAAAAATATCAGAAATTATAACTGTTCAAAATGTGCGCATTTTTTATGCCTCATTTACTTTTCTTTTCAAATGGTGCTTAAGTGAAAAAAGAAAGATACAAAGGACAGGAAGATTATAAAACTACTTAAAATATTATTTTTCAAAAATAAAGTGTTAACTATAATTTAAACCGCAGTACACATTTGTATGATCCTCAGAAGAAAAAAACATATTTTTTCATCTTAAATTCAAACCTTTTGCTGTGATAATCGGAACTATAAATGACTGTTTGAGTTAAATACAAAACAATCTTTCGAATTTGTCAACGATAATTGTTGTGCGTAGATGAATAGTTTTTATGTTAAATGTGTCATGTATTTACCTTGATCGTTCGTTGTGTGTGTGTTGCGTTACTTTCTTAAATATCTATGGAAATATACTGTCTATGAAAAGTAGATAAATTTACAAAGCTCTACAACCTAGAAGACTTGCTACAGCAAAAAGGTTGAATTCCGATGTAAAAACTCGATACAAAATAAATGCAATTGCGGCAGTGCGCCGGTGCAGAATGCGTCAAAGAGCTTCCAAGTATTCACAGAAAAATCTTGGTTCGATTTTTTCTCTTCCTTTAGAAAAATATCGAACTTCTAGCTTCTCTACTGATTCGGGGAGAAAAAACTACTTTGGGTGAATTTTATTTGTTAAAACTACCTTGTGAATCTAGAATCTGTTGGCATATCACAGCCACCGATATGTGCATATGCCTCTACGAGCTTGGTGCACGTAAAATAACGGGACAACTGAACCCTGACGCATTCTTCGCTTCTCCATTAATATTTCATATTTCGTTGTACATCGTTCGAGAAATTTAAAAAACTCGACACTTCTTTCATTCGTGTGATATTTCTGACATCATTTATGACTATCGAGGAAGAGGAACAAGAAGCCATTTCTTCTAACATAGTGGATTGTTAATTCGTGATTTCATATTCAATAATGGCGAATGGATATATTTCTACGATGTTCAGAGATGATATCGTTTCTTTTGTTAACTATGATAATTAAAGGATAAAGTGTGCGCATCAATGGAAAAGCATATAAAAGAATGCGTGTAGAGTTCTTCCAAGGCAGTGTTTCTCCATAGAAATACGAGGCGCTTCTTTGGAGCAAAGTAAACGTCCTAGAGAGTCCATTTTCTAGGTAGCAGGTCATTCGGTCTCTTCTTCAGAGTAATATTCTATAGGTGCCGGATTGCGAATTTTACGAGAATATCTTAAACCCAAAGAATCTGCAAGACTTTCAATGTGTGATAATACCTAAATAAGGAAAAAGAAAAAGAAAGAAAAAAATAATTAAAATTACACCTGCAAGCAATACTTGCACTAAAGATAAAACAGATTGATACAACAAATTTTAGACTTACGTAATCTAATTGTTGTTTAGTATGTGCAGCAGAAAGACAAAATCGTATTCTGCCTTCCATCAATGGAGTTGCTGGAAATCCAACACCAACTGCAGCTATGTTATGTGTCGTTAAGGTTCGTACGACTGCACTATTAATTGACATAACAATTACAATTTTAATCGTTGATTCGTTTTATCATTCTACTTATTATCTTCAATACATACCCTATTTTAGAAAACAGGTAAACTAGCATAGGTACAACAGGCGAATCTTCATTTCCATAAATGATAACTCCAATTTGATTAAGTCTGCGTCTGAAATACCTAGTGTTTCTCGCCAACTGTTTCGTTCTCCTTTTCCCCTCGTCCGTACCGTCTTCTCCGGCAATTATTTTCATGGAAGTAATGATTTGTTGTGCTATCGGTGGAGACATAGAGGCCGCGTAAGCATGTGCATGGCTGTATATCCGTAAATGATTTATTAATGTCTAAAATTATAAAATTATCATTATTACCGTTACTTTCCGATATTAGGAGGAAATATTATATTTGTAATTATAAGAAGAAAAATTTCTTGCCTTTGTTCCAGCAATATAGCCACCAGCAGATCCAAAACTCTTCGTAAAAGTTCCCATAAGTATGTCCACTTCTCGCGGATCAATTTTATAATAATCACAAACGCCTCTTCCTCGTGTACCTAATGCACCGGTGCTATGAGCTTCATCCAAATAAAGATATGCCTATTGTATTAAGTTAATAACTTTAATATTTCGGAAATATCAGAATAGAATCAATTAAGAGCAAGTAGACGTACATACTTTGTATTTCTTTTTCAGTTGCAAAATCTCAGGTAAATGTACAATAGAACCTTCCATGGAATAAACACCTTCTACTACAATTAATATCTTCTTCCAACGTTCCCCAGATCCAGGTTGGCCGAAAACTATCGCAGTTTTTAAACACTTTTCTAAATGCTTCATGTCTGTAGCAATAAAATCGTTATGCTTTGAAATACATAATAAACTCTATGGAACTTTATTTAGCTCGCTACTTTAAACGCTTACTGTTGTGCTTGAACACTCTAACGGATGCACCAGACAGTCTTAATCCGAGAATTAACGAAGCATGATTTTTTTCATCACTTAGTACCAAACAACCCTTGCTTAGCAATGACGGCAAGTTGAGAGCATTTGTTGCAAAGCCCATTCCAAAAACAATGGCATCCTCTACACCAAGAAATCTAGCCGTCAGTTGTTCCAATTCCTTGTGAATCGGCATATTTCCTAAATAAGAAAGAAGAAACTTAAGAAAATTCAATATTATCTGTTATAAAGTAAAATAAAATCAAATAAAATACAGATAATTGATTGAATCGAGGAAACATTAATTACCGAGTTCAAGACGACTACTGCAACTAGCACAACCGAATTTTTTTAAAGTTTCGATACTCTGATCGGCACATTTACCATCTGCCTCCGCGAAACCCAAGTAATTATACGATCCTAAATTTATACATTCCGATGTCGTTCCTGTGAACCTATACAAGAAAACGATAGAGGAAAAATTGTCATAACAACGAACAAATTAGATGCAAATTTGAGACTTGCGGATGCAAATTTATAGAGGAAAACTGGAAAAAATTTAAAATGCAAATGCTCTTGAAAGTTAAACGAGGGTAATAGAAGCGATGAAGCTGATCGAAATTCATTGAATTTGATTTCCAAGTTATAAATCTGTTTTCTCGCTCACTGGTCGTCAAATCTCCTTGAGTTCTTCATTACATTTAATCAAGACAAATGTCTGCCTTCCTGTATCTCCAATCGAGTTGTTACAATTTTTGAATCTCTGCATTTCACATTGGTATTACCTTAAATTCGTTTCGAAACCGAACGAGAATTGTATCAGAACTATTTGAACTTATGTATAATAATAAAAAGGATGTCGATATAAATTAAATTGATCTCTAATACGCGAGAAAATTTGTAACCAGACAAATTACAAATAAGTGGAAGATATCGATGATTAGACAGCCATGAAAAATGAAATTTCATCCAATCTTTCGATTCGATTAAGACTCGTCGTGTATGATTAGTAAAATAGAATTATTTTTAGATTTATTTTTAAACTTACTGAAACGTCCATCCATAGTCTTTCGTTATTCTATCCTTAAGGGTAACTGTGGCACCTGGAACAGAGCATATTGGCCTGTTCCAACAATCCCTCACTCTTCTATAAACATACCGAAGGTAAAATTCTTCGAAACTTTCGTACAGTGGCGCATAACCCTGGAGCAGAAAAAAATTTGTATTCCTGATGATATCAATCACGAAACATAACTTTGGTTTTTGTGCTATATTTTACGTAATGATAAACCTTAATTTAACGGAAGTATTAATTTAAAAAGAAATATAGAAATTTTAAACAACAGAAAATGAGTTCTAAAGAGTATCGTTCAAAGATTATTGCATAATGATCTATTCTTAATTATTACTAAATCGTATTACATTTTCTTATTACTATTTTT